>WNNJ02000804.1:0-108079 GCA_012934845.2 Pomphorhynchus laevis | reverse complement strand
GATGATCGTGAAAGAATTGAGTTTAAGATTTTCCAATGAGATTTAGAGTTGGAAGATGACTCGAGTTGATTTCGCCAAAAGAGAGTACGTTTAGTACGTATAAGAATGAGATGTGAACGGCGTTGAGAATACTTCTTGTAATATAAATCCTGATGAATTTTCTTCTTATCTACAAACTAAGCTATCTAATTTACTTTCCCTACTACCCGTAGCCCCCTTGTACCCACTCTTCTCTTTAGATACTTCCCTCCCAGAACTATTCCACCTTCTTCCCGTTTCGTCTGATGAAGTTTCTTCGGTTCTGCTGTCATTACCTAATAAAACCTCTCCTTCTGACCCAATTCCCACTCACTTGCTTAAAAATATCTGCTCCTCCATCTCACCCTTCCTAACCACATTGTTCAACTTGTCCATCAGTAGCCGTACATTTCCTTCCATCTGGAAATGCGCCACTGTTCGTCCTCTCATCAAAAAGCAATCTCGACTCCTCACTACCATCTTCGTACCGTCCAATCTCACTTCTCCCAACCCACTCTAAACTCCTTGAGCGTCTCGTTCTCAAGCAAGTTAATACATATCTCTATTCCTCTAACTTGTTTCCTCCCTTCCAAGCCGCTTTTCGCTGTAATCACTCTACTGAAATTGCCTGTCTTAAAGTTTATAATGACTTACTCATCTCGCGCGATCATAAATTATGTAGTGTCATAGTTTCTCCTGATCTATCGTCTGCTTTTGACATCGTCGATCACTCGATTCTTCTATATACGTCAAATATTCTTATCTATACGTCAAATCAATGGAAATTTTCACGTTGTACACACAAGGCCAAAAATTGGCGTCCCATCTCTCCCCCTTGTCTTCTTCGCTAGTCGATCTCGCTCCTAAGCATACTTTTCGTCTTGGTCTATTCAACACTCGCTCCATTCTTCATAAAGCTGATATGCTTCTCGATATCTTCGATCAATTATCTATCGATATTCTCTGCATTACCGAATCCTGGCACACTGACTCCGACGATCTTGCTATTCGTCGTCTATGTCGCTCTGGTTGTTCTCTAGTTGAATCAGCTCGTCAAATTACATCTCATACATCTACTGCGTCTAACCATGGCGGTATTGTTGCCATTGCTCGTCACCCAATGTCTTTACGTAAAATCAACGTTAACATCCGTTACACCTCGTTCAAATTACTCATATGCAGATTATCAACGCCTTTCCCTCTGGAACTTGTGATTGTATACCGTCCAGGTTCAGTTGCCCCATCACGTATCTTCTTTAACGACCTTGCAGATCTAATGTCTCACTGTTCATTGTCTTATACTCCTTCTTTTGTTCTCGGTGACTTTAACATTCGTCTTGATCGCTCGTCTGACTCTGACTTTATCACTTTAACTAATCTTTTTTCTGATTTTAACTATAAATTACTTTCAACAAGCCCAACTCATATTCTCGGCGGTGCTCTCGACATCATTGCTGTTCCTAACTGCTTCAATGACTATACCTCCTTGTCAATTACTGATCCTGGTTTGTCCGATCATTTCCTTGTCACTCTTACTCTTACTCGTCCCCATCCTCCTTCTCCGCCTTTACATTTATCTACACCAAGTCGACTCTGGAAGCTTCTCGATATCCCTATTCTCTGCACAGCCTTACTCAATTCTTCACTCTTTTCACTTCCTCTTAACTATCTCTCTCCCGATGATCTCTGCATTCTGTTTGATTCTGAACTTACGTCGATCCTCAATAACCTTCTGCCTAGTCGACTTCGACGTTCCCAGCGCTTGCGCCATGCTCCCTGGTTCGATTCTGACTGTAGTCTTTCTAAGCGTCGACTCCGTCACTCTTTTCGTATGTATAAACGCTTTCTTAAACGTTCACCCAACTCACTCTCTCCAAATCTTCGTGATTCCTACTTTTCTCAACGCCGTTCACATCTCATTCTTATACGTACTAAACGTACTCTCTTTTGGCGAAATCAACTCGAGTCATCTCCCAACTCTAAATCTCATTGGAAAATCTTAAACTCAATTCTTTCACGATCATCTACTTCTTGTAATATAAATCCTGATGAATTTTCTTCTTATCTACAAACTAAGCTATATAATTTACTTTCCCTACTACTCGTAGCCCCCCTGTACCCACTCTTCTCTTTAGATACTTCCCTCCCAGAACTATTCCACGTTCTTCCCGTTTCGTCTGATGAAGTTTCTTCGGTTCTGCTGTCATTACCTAATAAAACCTCTCCTTCTGACCCAATTCCCACTCACTTGCTTAAAAATATCTGCTCCTCCATCTCACCCTTCCTAACCACATTGTTCAACTTGTCCATCCGTAGCCGTACATTTCCTTCCATCTGGAAATGCGCCACTGTTCGTCCTCTCATCAAAAAGCAATCTCTCGACTCTTCACTACCATCTTCGTACCGTCCAATCTCACTTCTCCCAACCCTCTCTAAACTCCTTGAGCGTCTCGTTCTCAAGCAAGTTAATACATATCTCTTTTCCTCTAACTTGTTTCCTCCCTTCCAAGCCGCTTTTCGCTCTAATCACTCTACTGAAATTGCCTGTCTTAAAGTTTATAATGACTTACTCATCTCGCGCGATCATAAATTATGTAGTGTCATAGTTTCTCTTGATCTATCGTCTGCTTTTGACATCGTCGATCACTCGATTCTTCTCCATCGCCTTCGTCATGATTATGGCTTCTCTTTACCCACTGTATCATGGTTTTCTTCATATCTGTCAAACCGTACATTTCGCGTCTATTCTAACTCTTCTCTCTCATCCTTCATCCATCCCGACCGGTGTTCCACAAGGCTCCGTATTAGGCCCTATGCTTTTCTCTCTTCTTCTCGGTGACTTGTCTTCGTTTTCTCATAAATTTAATTTCCATGTTATGCAATATGCTGATGACATTCTCATCTATGCTCATGCACCTGTTTATCGTATTCACGATCTTAGTGTTTCCGCTTCGGACTGTCTTGTCTCAATTTCCAATTATCTTTCTTCCCTTCGCCTTTCTCTGAATCCTGATAAATCCAAAATTATGTGGATCCTACCTCGACGCCTCGGCTTCGAACCTCCCTACGTATCATTAAATTCTACAATTCTTCCAATCGTTGATAATCTCGTTTTCCTAGGCTTCCATTTCGACAACCGACTTTTACTTAAACCTTTCGTCAGAGATAAAGCACGCTCATCTACCTTGATACTCCGCAACCTCGGTCAAGTTCGTAGATTGATCGATTTCCCTTCTTGTATGACTTTCATATCTTCTCTTCTTTTCTCAAGACTTGATTGCTGTCTTAGTCTATTTTCCAACTAACCTAAATCCACTCTTCTTCCTTTACAACGCATCATCAACGTTGCCGTTCGAGTTCTCCTCCGTCTTCGTCGTTTTGATCATACATCCCACTATCTTGTTTCTCTTGATTGGCCTACCATTTATTGTCGTGTTCAAATTCGTCTTCTTATCATTGCTTTTCGCCTTATAACTTCTCATACCCCTTCATTTCTCAACCTTCCTTTTCTCGACAATTCTCGTACTGTGTATTGTGCTCTACGTTCCTGTAATTCCCTTCTTTTACATGTCCCAAACTACTCTACCTCCTTTGGACTCCGCTCCTTCCTGTTGGCTGCTCCTCTATCGTGCAATCATCTGCCCATTCATATACGCCAATCAACTTCCCTGCAGTGCTTCAAACGACAAATCCGATCCCATTTTAACAATTTAACTGCTTGACTTTCTCCTTTTTGTTTGTGGACTTGTAAGCGTACAGCTTGTACGCATTTGCCACATTAAATAAATTTGTATTATTAATTTGTATTATTATTATATTGGGGTTATCAGTGTTGTTTACAGTGAAATTGGTATGATTTATCATTTGTTTGAGTGTTTCATCCATTTTATATAGACTATGGGTTGTTTGAGGACAAGAAAAAGCTGGGAGTGCTATGTGATGTGATGCTTCTGTGATTGTTTCCGGCCTTGGATACGTGTTCTGGGTGATATGGAATGTTTGTTTCTGTGTATCCTTGTAAGAAATAGCGGACTTCTCTAGATTTGACGAATTCAGGAAATCAGATTTAAGGTTAGGTAAGGAAGTTTCAAGGGTTGTTGCCTTTACGATTCGCGATCTTGCATGTCCTCGTGTCCAAACTCGAGTAGGGTAGATTTCCGGAATATTGTGTATATACTGTGTATTGTGCTCTACGTTCCCGTAATTCCCTTCTTTTACATGTCCCAATCTACTCTACCTCTTTTGGCTTCCGCTCCTTCGTTGTGGCTGCTCCTCTCTTGTGGAATCAACTGCCTATTCATATCCGCCAATCAACATCTATGCCGTACTTCAAACGCCAAATCCAATTCTTTTTCAACAATTAACTAATTACCTGTGACCTTTGATGTTATTTTTTTGTTAGTGGTCATGTAAGCGTGCATTTTGCACGCATTTGCCACGTTAAATAAATTATTGTATTATTAATTATTGTATTATGATAGGCGGATGAACAATTAAGTTGTTAATATCAATTTCACCTTTAGCAAACACTAGATTTACCAGAAACTGACTACCTTGAAAATTTCATAGAGATAAGTAACATATTGTGAACAGTCAATTTTAACAAAATATTTTAACAAAATATTTTAGCAAAATATTTTAAAAGAATTTTAACAGAATAAAATTTTAACAGAGCCTTAAAATTAACAGAATATTGGGTAACAGTCACATATTTTCTCTGTAAACTAAAATAGACACTTATAAAATGAATATGTCGGACAGCAGATGACACAAATCATAGTTTGCTATGGTTTGAAAGAGAAATACTTATGTTCAGCGCTTCTGGACAGGATGTGTGATAAGTTAGCTTGTCGAAACTTAGTACACGCTCACTTTGTTTTAAATAAAATGCTACACAACCTCGATTATTGAAGCGATCAAAACAATTTACATCAGAGATCCTAAAAAGTTTGAGAGACCTTAAAAAAAGTTTGAGATAAAATTTGAGAGATTGTTATCGAATGTTGTGAGATAGCCACACAACATTTTGTCTGGCTATCGATGATGAAGCTTACGTCTGGCTATCGATGATGACTTACAATAAATAACAAACAAGCTACGATTACTACGATTGCTACGATTATTACGATTACAATGATTACAACTATATTACTACGATCACAACGTTTCAACGATTACATCGCTTACAACGATTACTTCAACGATTAAAGAATTTAAAATTGTCTTGATTATAATAAGTTCTTACAATTTAAAATTCAAAATTTAAATTTAAATTAAATTCCATTGATACCGCAATAAACGAAATCTGTTGGTCTTATCAATTATTCAATAACGAATTTTCCTTTTGAAATATTCACAATAATAACGAATTTTCCGTTTGAAAAATTGATGGAAATTTGAATTCCAGTACAATATCACATTATATGATAAAAATATGACAAAGAAGACCAACAAGCAAGCGAAATACAACAATACAACAAAGTCAGTTGGGTACGCAGATAATGAAGTGGCATGTGACTCTCACGGCTGCACGATATGGACCAAAGTAAGCTTCCCCTCAGACAGTTCTCAAACAATGACGAGTCGCAATTTCTATTCTGGTTTCTGGTCAGCTCTTGCAATTGCAAATTTAAATAAGACTATTAACGATCTACGCTCACTAACCGAAGACACTGATAAACTATTACGATCAGATATCCCTTATACATGTGAAGTATTCGAGCAAGATACAATACCTTCACTAGACAATGAAATCGCCCCGATCAACATAACGGCAACATCTGATACTTCAATATTCCGGAAATCTACCCTACTCGAGTTTGGACACGAGGACATGCAAGATCGCGAATCGTAAAGGCAACAACCCTTGAAACTTCCTTACCTAACCTTAAATCTGATTTCCTGAATTCGTCAAATCTAGAGAAGTCCGCTATTTCTTACAAGGATACACAGAAACAAACATTCCATATCACCCAGAACACGTATCCAAGGCCGGAAACAATCACAGAAGCATCACATCACATAGCACTCCCAGCTTTTTCTTGTCCTCAAACAACCCATAGTCTATATAAAATGGATGAAACACTCAAACAAATGATAAATCATACCAATTTCACTGTAAACAACACTGATAACCCCAATATAATAATAATACAAATTAATAATACAAATTTATTTAATGTGGCAAATGCGTACAAGCTGTACGCTTACAAGTCCACAAACAAAAATGAGAAAGTCAAGCAGTTAAATTGTTAAAATGGGATCGGATTTGTCGTTTGAAGCACTGCAGGGAAGTTGATTGGCGTATATGAATGGGCAGATGATTCCACGATAGAGGAGCAGCCACCAGGAAGGAGCGGAGTCCAAAGGAGGTAGAGTAGTTTGGGACATGTAAAAGAAGGGAATTACAGGAACGCAAGGAACAGTAAACAGGACGGGAATTATCAAGAAAAGGAAGGTTGAGAAATGAAGGGGTATGAAAAGTTACAAGGCGGAAAGCAACGATAAGAAGACGAATTTGAACACGACAATAAATTGTAGGCAAATCGAGAGAAGCAAGATGGTAGGATGTGTGATCAAAACGACGAAGACGGAGGAGAATTCGGACAGCTGCGTTGACGATGCGTTGTAGGGGAAGAAGAGTGGATTTAGGTGAGTTGGAAAATAGACTAAGACAATAATCGAGTCTAGAAAAAAGGAGAGATGATATGAGAGTCATACAAGAAGGGAAATCGATCAATCTACGAACTTGACGGAGGTTGCGGAGTATCAAGGTAGATGAGCGTACTTTATCTCTAACGAAAGGTTTAAGTGAAAGTCGGTTGTCAAAATGGAAGCCTAGGAAAACGAGATTATCAACGATAGGAAGAATTGTAGAATTTAATGATACGGAGGGAGGTTCGAAGCCGAGGCGTCGAGGTAGGATCCACATAATTTTGGATTTATCAGGATTCAGAGAAAGGCGAAGGGAAGAAAGATGATTGGAAATTGAGACAAGACAGTCGGAAGCAGAAACACTAAGATCGTGAATACGATAAACAGGTGCATGAGCATAGATGAGAATGTCATCAGCATATTGCATAACATGGAAGTTAAATTTATGAGAAATCGAAGACAAATCACCAAGAAGAAGAGAGAAAAGTATAGGGCCTAATACGGAGCCTTGCGGAACACCGGACGGAATGGACGAAGGATGGGAGAGAGAAGAGTTAGAATATACGCGAAATGTACGGTTTGATAGATATGAAGAAAACCATGATACAGTGGGTAAAGAGAAGCCATAATCATGACGAAGGCGATGGAGAAGAATCGAGTGATCGACGATGTCAAAAGCAGACGATAGATCAAGAGAAACTATGACACTACATAATTTATGATCGCGCGATATGAGTAAGTCGTTATAAACTTTAAGACATGCAATTTCGGTAGAGTAATTAGAGCGAAAAGCGGCTTGGAAGGGAGGAAATAAGTTAGAGGAATAGAGATATGTATTAACTTGCTTAAGAACGAGACGCTCAAGGAGTTTAGAGAGGGTTGGGAGAAGTGAGATTGGACGGTACGAAGATGGTAGTGAAGAGTCGAGAGATTGCTTTTTGATGATAGGACGAACAGTGGCGCATTTCCAGATGGAAGGAAATGTACAGCTACGGATGGACGAGTTGAACAATGTGGTTAGGAAGGGTAAGATAAAAGTGCAGATATTTTTAAGTAAGTGAGTGGGAATTGGGTCAGAAGGAGAGGTTTTATTAGGTAATGACAGCAGAACCGAAGAAACTTCATCAGACGAAACGGGAAGAAGGTGGAATAGTTCTGGGAGGGAAGTATTTAAAGATAAGAGTGGGTACAAGGGGGCTATGGGTAGTAGGGAAAGTAAATTAGATAGCTTAGTTTGTAGATAAGAAGAAAATTCATCAGGATTTATATTACAAGGGGTAGATGATCGTGAAAGAATTGAGTTTAAGATTTTCCAATGAGATTTCGAGTTGGAAGATGACTCGAGTTGATTTCGCCAAAAGAGAGTACGTTTAGTACGTATAAGAATGAGATGTGAACGGCGTTGAGAAAAGTAGGAATCACGAAGATTTGGAGGGAGTGAGTTGGGTGAACGTTTAAGAAAGCGTTTATACATACGAAAAGAGTGACGGAGTCGACGCTTAGAAAGACTACAGTCAGAATCGAACCAGGGAGCATGGCGCAAGCGCTGGGAACGTCGAAGTCGACTAGGTAGAAGGTTATTGAGGATCGACGTAAGTTCAGAATCAAACAGAATGCAGAGATCATCGGGAGAGAGATAGTTAAGAGGAAGTGAAAAGAGTGAAGAATTGAGTAAGGATGTGCAGAGAATAGGGATATCGAGAAGCTTCCAGGGTCGACTTGGTGTAGATAATGGTAAAGGCGGAGAAGGAGGATGGGGACGAGTAAGAGTAAGAGTGACAAGGAAATGATCGGACAAACCAGGATCAGTAATTGACAAGGAGGTATAGTCATTGAAGCAGTTAGGAACAGCAATGATGTCGAGAGCACCGCCGAGAATATGAGTTGGGCTTGTTGAAAGTAATTTATAGTTAAAATCAGAAAAAAGATTAGTTAAAGTGATAGAGTCAGAGTCAGACGGGCGATCAAGACGAATGTTAAAGTCACCGAGAACAAAAGAAGGAGTATAAGACAATGAACAGTGAGACATTAGATCTGCAAGGTCGTTAAAGAAGATACGTGATGGGGCAACTGAACCTGGACGGTATACAATCACAAGTTCCAGAGGGAAAGGCGTTGATAATCTGCATATGAGTAATTCGAACGAGGTGTAACGGATGTTAACGTTGATTTTACGTAAAGACATTGGGTGACGAGCAATGGCAACAATACCGCCATGGTTAGACGCAGTAGATGTATGAGATGTAATTTGACGAGCTGATTCAACTAGAGAACAACCAGAGCGACATAGACGACGAATAGCAAGATCGTTGGAGTCAGTGTGCCAGGATTCGGTAATGCAGAGAATATCGATAGATAATTGATCGAAGATGTCGAGAAGCATATCAGCTTTATGAAGAATGGAGCGAGTATTGAATAGACTAAGACGAAAAGTATGCTTAGGAGCGAGATCGACTAGCGAAGAAGACAAGGGGGAGAGATGGGACGCCATCGAATTTTTGGCCTTGTGTGAAGAACGTGAAAATTTCCGTTGATTTTACGTATAGATAAGGATGACTCGCCGTTTGTTTCACGTCGATGTTTTTCAATGCGAGCTAAATTGAGCTGGGCAATATCAGAAGGGGAGCGGTCAGGAAAGATACGGCAAGTAGATGAAGTGGTAAGAAGTTTAAAACGTTGGGAGAGTACCGAAGAGGCATGTGAACTATGTCGGAAAACGATTTTTAAGAGTGGAGGACTGAGATGATTTGATTTAGTGGATTTGTTTAAACGAATAAAGGATACAGGAGCGATATTATTGAAGAGTGATGGGTTATCATCAGGAAGAATGGTTGCTAGGATAGACCTGAAAGCAGATACATCATCATCGAGGCGAGATTGTGGAGAAGCAGATTCGGAAAGCTTTAAGTTTGATATGATTATACAGCGATCGCGCGAAGGAAAACGATTTCGTGGAAGTGGTGGACGGACAGAGCTGGTTGGAGTCGAGGTAGATGAGCAGATAGAAGTGGAAATGACAGGGGTGCTTGATAAAGAATTAATATTGGTTGGAGCAAGTGTGACAGGAGCGGGGTGTTGAATCGGTTGATCAGAGATGTGACTGGATATGATTTTAAATGAAGGATGTAACTTATTGGGAAGTGTTACGTGGGAGGTAGAGTAAGGAGAATTAAAATAGGTTGGGGCATGAGTGACAGGAATGGAGTGTTGAATTAGTTTATCGGAAATGTTACTGGAAATGATTTTGATGGAAGGGTGTAAATTATTGAGAGGTGATACAGGGGGGGTCGAGTAAGGAGTTCGTGAGGAGAATAAAGAAGTTTGAGATTTATTTAGATTGGGGGAGGAATAGGAAAGAGGAGGTACGAGATGAAAAGCTTTGCCGTTAGCATTGTTAGAATGAGAAAGATTAATGGAAGTTTGGTACGTAGTTGAACGAGGAGTGTGTGAGAGAGTAGGTTCAATAATGGGATTATATGATGCGAAGTCAGGTGTTGATGCGAGATACCTATTCTATCTTAGCCTAAACGACATAAACGCCGAACATTCGATCGGGATGAATGTTTCATCACAGTAAATTTAAACGAATCACCGAGTCCAAACAGTCTCATGATGTTGATTCAGTAAAGCAAGTTCTTTCAACTGTTCTCCCAACATAAATATCAGTCAAACAAAATAGACAGGTAATACACGTCTTTCGCATTGGGAAGAAACAAGATGGTACCAAACCAAGGCTCTTGAAAGTTGTTGTTGATAGCCCCGAGACTAGTAAGCAAATCATCAAGAATTCCTTTAAGTTAAGGGGCTCCAGTATTATACTTCTACCTGACCTCAGCACTGAAGATAGAAACAGATTGAAATCTGCAAGGAAAGAGCTTCAACAAAGCATTCAAATCGGTGAAGAAAATCTAATTGTGAAAAATTTTTGAGTTGTGCGGCGAAGGGTAAATACGCGATACAGCCTCGGAATCCGTCTAACCGTTCCATCGATACTCTCCGTCGTACAGATTCATGCATCCAACACGTAAACATCAATCCCATTTCATCACCAACAGCGACACCTCACCACTGTCGTTACTCTAAAAATAATATTTCCGTCATTTAATCTAACTGTTTAAGCATGTACAACAAATTTGACGAAATATTGTGTCTCGTTAATTCAATGAACCCAAACATCATAGCATTGAGCGAAACCTGGCTTAACAACGATATATCTGATAATGAAATCTCAATCTCAGACTACTTTGTTATACGATCGGATCGAACCGCCTCAAAAGAAGGTAGAGTTATATTATACGTCAAGCAACCGTTAACCATCATCGAGCACAGCATTGTATCAGATGATTCATACAACGAATATCTGTGGGCAACAGTATCTTCTCCTGAGAGACAGAAACTAAAAATCGGTTTATTTTACCGCTCTCCGCGCTCCGCAACTGAAAAGATTGGCATCTCTTTACGACATCACCAAACAAGCTTATCACCGATCATTATCCTAGGAGACTTCAATATGCCTTCTGTCAATTGGGACCTATATACTTCAACACATGGTTGCGATGTTAAATCATCCAATCTCCTTGATACGTTCAACGATCTCAATCTAACCCAGCATATTCACGAACCCACTAGAAGGAGGAAGCAATCATCTGCCATTTTAGACCTCTGCTTATCACGAGGGGAACCCACAATTGATGAAATGTCTCTCAGCCTCACTAACGGCCACAGTGATCATTGTGTCAATAGGCTGGCGCTTTCTGTAAGTCTCTTTAAAACAACGCCCTCGGCAAAACCCGAATTGAATCCCTTCAAAGCGAATTTCGCAAGTATGACGCAAGCTATTCGAAACATTCAATGGACTAATCCATATGTAATTGGCATAGATCAGTGCTGGGAAAATTTCAAATCTACCTTGATCAATGCTCTAAATTACTTCTCCCCTTTAAAACGTCAGCGCACATCCCGCAAAACTCCCATTTGTTTGACTCGCAGATTAAACAAATGATTAAGACAAGAGACAAAATTTACAAAAAATTCAAAGAAGGGAATTGTTCTTGGACCGATTACAAGGAATTACGAAATCAAGTAACGGCACTCAAACGTCAGAAACGCAGGTGCTTCGTTTCCAATTTTTGTCGATCATCAAAAAGATATCCCAGTAAATTGTTTAAACATATCAGCTCATTTAAATCAACTACGCCTGAGATCAACTCTATATTTATGGAAACCGGTGAGCTCACATTTGATGACAAAGCAATTGCCAATATTTTCCTGGATCAATTCACGCTTGAGAGTCCTACCTGTCAGTATTGTCCCCGAGTCTCCGCAGCTCAATATCCGTGTTACGAATTTACTCCATTTGATAAATTTGAGGTACTAAACGAACTTCTAAAGCTACCTCGATCAATTGCGGCAGGACCAGACAATATTCCTTCAATCCTTCTTCGGGAACTTGCACCAGTAATATATGAACCTTTACACATTATATTCGATTTCTCCTTGTCAACGGGCTGTATACCATCGGATTGGAAATGTTTTATAATCCGACCTCTCTACAAAAAAGGCGACCGTAATCTAGCAAGCAACTATCGGCCAATAAGCCTTACCTGCGTTGCTTGTAAAGTGCTAGAGAAACTGCTTTTTAAACGAATCATCGGGCACCTAGAAGGGAACCAAGTACTCTGCGACAACCAGCATGGTTTCCGCCCAGGAAGATCTACTGTCACAAACCTCGTACTTGCAAGAAGTGATTGGACCAGATATGCCGAGGCTGGAGTTAGTGTTGATGTTTTGTTTTTCGACCTCAGCAAAGCATTTGATCGGATATAATATGATGTCCTCCTTATTACGCTGGAACAGTACAGCATCAGAGGAAACCTCATAAATTGGATAATCTCCTTCCTTTGAAATCGGAAGATTTCTGTATTGGCCAATAAATATATGTCAAAGACAAGAACTCTTGGACGCGGTGTTCCTCAAGGATCGGTACTCAGTCCATTGCTCTTCATTATTTACATCAACGAGCTTACTACAGCTATTTCGAGTCCATGTGGTTTATATGCCGACGACTTGAAAATTTGGCGACCAATAATCGATAGCCGAGATCCAATGATACTCCAGAGAGACATTGATAATATTAAGGTATGGTGTTATCAACGGGGACTGGTATTAAACCCCAATAAGTCAAAACATATGCGCATCGGACATCTACACATCAATTCGTCATATACCATTGACAGAAGAGAAATTGAAACAGTTCCAAAATTTCAAGACATTGGAGTGATCGTAAATAGAAGCTTATCGACCATACCACATACCAGTCACACAGTTGCTAAATGCCGTCGAATTTTAGGACTTATTAGAAGGATCATTGGCCAGCTTAACGCATCCAGTTTTAAGTTAATTTACAATGCTTATGTCTTATCTTTAATGAGAAACGCTTCACCTGCCTGCCACCCTCAAACTATGACAGAGATGAACCTGTACGAATCCATATTACGCAAGGCCACACATCTTGTACCCAGCCAACGCAAGCTCTCATTCATTTTTCGACTCCACGCACTTGGTGTGACCACAGTGAAATCTTTAAAGTCATCTGATTTAATGTTTGTGTGGACAACGCTTAATGTTCAAAAAGGGCAGAGGGAACATGTTTGTCGTAAACTGTTCGAACTTCGAAATTCAAACAGATTGAGGGGACATCACCTCACGTTAAAGACCCACATTCGTCCACGAAGAAGATTTAACACAATTGTCAACCGAACGTGGAAAAGCTGGAATAAGCTACCAAGTCAAGTGTTTCGGCCTCCAGTATTTTGTCCTTCAAGAGAAGTTTGAAGAATTTACTAACTTAGAACAATATGATTTTCATTGATATTTGTTTTTTACCCTGTACCCAGCATGTACGAGCTCTACGCTCGTTTGCTGCAGTTGTATTTAATAATAATACTAATCAATATGTCAGAACCATTCACGTGAATCAAGTATCATACAATGCTAAAATAACTATATTATTAAATAATTGTCTAATGAATTTGTTCACCTGATTGTTTTAACCTAGACAATAAAGAGTAATCCACGACACACTAAGGGTATCTTACCAAATCTGAAGAGATATTTGATATTTATTTAACTTGCAATATTGTATTCACCCCAATGTTAAACATTGAGGTGAATACCCCCGAACTAGTCCTACATTGTAATACTTCCTTTATTTAAGAACAAGCAACTATATTGGTTTGTAAAATGTACATGTATGAAAAATTAATATTACAAGATAGATTTTAAAATCGAAAAATAAATAAATAAAAAGAATAATGTTACAATACTGAGTTCAAAATCAAACAGTAGAAAGGATAAAACCTTTTTTTGATTTTTCTGTTTGAACGAATGGTACCTCCAGTTTTCTGTTATGTCTTAAGTTATGATTGAAAACACTATTTTGCGAGAAAAACTCAAGAAAAGTCATATCATTATTTACTGTCTCGAGAATCACGATTACTGAGTCAAGTAATATATTAAACAGTCTGCATACATATTCACGCAGTCAACTGATATTTCCTTAACTGATATAAATACTAATATATAACGGATACTTTAACTAAATACTTTAAATGATATATAAAAGAAAATTAAATAATCAAAAAACAAGAAAAATAACTAAGACCAATAGTCAAGCGTCCGGCGAAATTAAACTACAAGATAATTATTCAATTTTGATATATACTTCCCCTCAACAACATCAGCTGGATCGCTATTCCAATATTTGACAATTTGATGTCCTAAGTCATTTCGGTAACGTCTCGATCGAAATCTGTATCAAATTTAGCTTGTGCCCGCGTAGATTGTCATTAAAAATTTTCGAATAGAGGACTGAAAACATGCTTTAGAGTACGCAACGTCATACAAATAAACATCCGATCTGCATTAATTAATGGTGCCTCAATCTCACAAATTCCTAGAACATCTAGTCTTTGAGGGTAAGGAAAATAACGCACAGAGAGAATAAGATGACTGACTTTACAGAGAATGCCCTCGGATAAATGCAAATATCCATTTGTTTAAGGAAAAACTGAAGGTGAAGCATACAGTATATGAGAAAGAATTATAGATGAAAACAGCAACTTAAATTAGCCAAAATTTATTGAACCAATTCTTCTTTGTAGTAGTCCGTATGATTCGTTAAAATTTGCTTACAATATATTTTACATGATAGCATCGCCTAAGGTGTACGGACCAGTGTATATCAACTGACCTAAGTCCATGTGAGATGTCTTTTATATGCTCATAATAAGGTTATGTGAATTGTACAACAAGTGAATAAAATCTATGTCCTCCTAAAGCATGATATGATCTGAAAGGTCCCGAATATTTTATATCCTATGTGGTTACTGTTCTGCCATATTACTCAATACTATTACTAATGAACACTCAATTTCGCATCATAGTAAAAAGTATGCTACACAACCAATCCAAACATCAATTATGGAAGATGTTCTTGAACAATCCAATATTAACTCTCTCTCAATTAAAAGAATCGATGACCAAATATTGTCCACAGAAGCGATTCAAGTAGGGCAAAAAAGCAGAACAAGTGTTAAGAAACAAATCCACAGATCAGTTATAGAGGGTATTCATGAACCATCCGATATTAATTCCTTATCGATTACAAGAAGCACTGACGCAATATTGTCCAGATTAGACGCCACCTCGGTATTAAACTCGCCAATGCATCATATCGTACCTACTCCTTCTTATCCCTCCCCTATCTAAATACATCTCATACTTCTTTCTTCGCTTCACGTACTCTTTACTCTACCTCCCCCCGTATCACTTTTCAATAATTTGCATCCTTTCGTCAAAATCATCTCCAGTGACATCTCAGATCAACCTATTCAACACTCAACTTCTGTCACACATGCTCCAACTTATCTTCAATCTCCATCAAGCACCCCTGTCATTCCCACTTATATCTGATCTGCCTCTACTCCTACCAGTTCTGTTCGTCCACCACATCCACGTAATCGTTATCCTTCGCGCGATCGCTGTGTTATCATATCTAACTTAAAGCTTTCCGAATCTGCGTCTCCACAATCTCGCCAAGACAATGATGTATCTTCTTTCAGGTCTATCCTAGCAACCATTCTTCCTGATGATAATCCATCCCTCTTCAATAATATCGCTTCTGTGTCTTTGATCGTTTAAACAAGTCCACTAAATCCAATAATCTTAGACATCCACTCATAAAAATCGTTTTCAGACATAGTTCACATGCTTCTTTGCGACATTCACAACTTTTAAACTTCTAACCACTTCATCTATTTGTCGTATCTTTCCTGACCGCCCCCTTCTGATATTGCCCAACTCAATTTTGCTCGCATTGAGAAACATCGATGTGAAACAAACGGCGAGTCAACCTTGTCAATCAGTCAAATCAACAGAAATTTTCACGTCGTACACACGAGGCCAAAAATCAGATGGCGTTCCGTCTCTCCCCTTGTCTTCTTTGCTAGTCGATCTCGCTCCTGAGCATACTTTTCTGTTTGATTCTGAACTTACGTCGATCTTCAATCACCTTATACCCATTCGACCCAACGTTTTCAGCTTTGCGCCATGCTACCTGTTTCGATTCAAACTGTTGTCTTTCTAAGCGTCGACTCTGTCACTATTTTCGTGTGCTTATTAGTTTTCTGAAACGTTCTCCAAACACACTCACTCCAAATATCCGTGCTTCCTATCTTTCTCTTCGCCGTTCCTATCTCATTCTTATGCGTAGTAAGCGTACTCTCTTTTGGCGAAATCAACTCGAATCCTATTCCAACTCTAAAACTCACTGGAAAATCGTAACATAAATCTACCATTGTAACATAAATCCTGATGATTTTTTATCTACAATCTAAGCTATCTAATTTATTTTCTCTTCTACTTATATGCCCCTTGTATCCTCTCTTATCTTTGAATACTTCCCTCCTAGAGCTATTCCACCTTCTTCCCCTTTTGTCTGATGACGTTTCTTTGGTTCTTCTGTCATTTTCTAATAAAACATCTCCTTCTGACACAATTCGTACTCACTTGCTTAAAAATATCTGCTCATATATCTTACCCTACCTAACCACATTGTTCAAATTGTCTATCCGTAGCCGCACATTTCATTCCTATTGGAAATGCGCCACTGTTCGTCCTCTCATCAAAAAGCAATCTCTTGACCCCTCACTACCATCTCCGTACCGTCCTATCTCACTTCTCCCAACCCTCTCAAAACTCCTTAAGCGTCTTGTTCTCAAGCAAGTTAATGCATATCTATTATGCTCGAACTTGTTCCCACTCTTCCAAGCTGCTTTTCGCTCTAATCACTCAACTGAAATTGCATGTCTTAAAGTTTATAACGACTTACTCATCTCGAGCGATCAAAAATTATGTTGTGTCATAGTTTCTTTTGATCTATCATCTGCTTTTGACATCGTAGATCACTCGATTCTTCTTTATCATCTTCGTCATGATTATGGCTTCTGTCTACTCACAGTAGCTTGGCTTTCTTCATATCTATCAAACTGTACTTTTCGCGTGTGTTCTAACTTTTCTCTTTCCCATTTTTCTTCCATCCCGTTCGGTATTCCTCAAGGCTCCGTATTAGGCCATTTGTTTTTTCTCTCTTTTTCTCGGTGATTTGTCTTCTATTTCTCATACATTTTAATTCCATGTTATGCAATATGCTGATAACATTATCATCTATGCTCATGCACCTGCATATCGTATTGATGACCTTATTGTTTCTGCTTCCAACTGTCTTGCCTCAATTTTCAATCATCGTTCTTATCTTCTTTCTGAATCCTAATAAATCCAAAATTATGTGGATCCTTCCTCGACGCAGAGGAAGGATTTTCTAGAATCCAAAATTATGTGGATACGGAGGGAATTTAAAAATTCGCTCCGTATCATTAAATTCTACAATTCTCCCTATCGTTAACAATCTCATTTTCTTAGGATTCCATTTCGACAACCGACTTTCACTTAAATCTTTCGTAAAATATAAAGCACCCTCAACTATATTGATTTTCCGCAACCTCCGTCAAATTCGTATATTGATCGATTTCCCTTCTTGTATGATTCTCATATCTTCTCTCATTTTCTCAGAAGTTGATTACTGTCTTAGTCTATTTTCCAACTCACCTAAATCCACCCTTCTTTCACTACAACACATTGTAAACGCAGCCGTCCGAATTCTCCTCAGTCTTCGTCGTTTTGATCATACATCCCACCATCTCGATTATCTCGATTTGCCTACCATTTATTCTCATGCTTAAATTCGTCTTCTCCTCATTGCTTCCCGCCTTGTAACTTTTATGTTCCTTCATTTATCAATCTTCCATTTCTCGACAATTCTTGTCCTGTTTACTGTTCTTTGCGTTTCCGTAATTCCCTTTTTATATACCCCAAATTACTCTACCTCTTTTGGCTTCAGCTCCTTCCTTGTGGCTGCTTCTCTATTGTGGAATCATCTGCCCATTCATATACGCCAATCAACCTCAATGACGTGTTTCAAAAGCCAAATTCCCTCATTTAAACAATTTAAGAAATTTATCTGTATGACGTTTTGATGTTTGTTCAATTAGTGGACTTGTAAGCGTGCAGTTGGCACGCATTTGCCACTTTAAATAAATTATTATCATCGGCATACATCGCAAATGAGCAATTTAAAAATTAACGTTTCACTGAAAAATCGCATGTAGTTGATAATGATCTATTATTGATAAAGAATTATTAGAGCTGGAACAAAGAAAGGAGAATTTTATTTGATATTTCTCTAACCTCTGTTTGCATCTTCAGAAAATTACAATTTAAATATTACATCTTTAAAAATTACAATTGATTGTAATTTTCTTAAGATGCTAACCGAGGTTAGCGAAATATCAAAATATTTCCTCTTTTATTTGATCCAACTCAAATAATTCATTAAATAATACATTAAATAATGAAATATTTGATCCAACTCAAATAATTCATTAAATAATACATTAAATAATGAAATTTTAAGAATTGCAACAATATGTAACGATATTGGCTTTCTTCAAAATCATTTAAAAAATTTAATAGATGCATATTTTAAACTAGGTTACTATAAAAATACCATCAAACAAATTATAGTTATAATATAATTACAGAAAATTACAGATATTGTAATTTTCTGAAGATGCTAACAGAAGTCAGCGAAATATCAAAAATAATTTCTTAATTTCTTTAATCCAGCTCAAATAATTATTATATAATATTTTATAAATAATTAATCTTATATAATTAAATAATAAATAATTATAAGATTATAATTATTACAGATTTCATAAGACATATTATATAAGACATATCAAATTAAAATTTAAAATTGAAATTAAAAATAAAAGTAATTTTTATGAATTGACTAATAAATAATAGACAATGTATCAGACTAAGAATTAGAGGTCATTATTAAAGTATTCAATAACTATTAAATATGTTTTGAAATTCTTATTTGTTATTTGATATTTAATTCTAGCAATTTTTATTCAATTAGTGAGCACATTTATCCAGAAAGCCTTATTCTTAACAAAACCAATATTATGATAAAGAAGGTGTATATCTAGATATGAATATTAAATTAACATTAACTAAAATTACTATTAATTTATATCGTAAAGATGACATATTTAAATTTACAAGAAACATATTTTTGCATGAGCATTCATGCATACCATATAATATAAAATATAATACATTAAATAATGAAATTTTAAGAATTGCAACAATATGTAATGATATTGGCTTTCTTCAAAATCATTTAAATAATTTAATAGATACATATTTTAAACAAGGTTACTATAAAAATAACATCAAGCAGAAAATAGTAAAATATATAAATCAACACAATAATATAAAGAATAAATTTAAACTCTTAAGTGGCAAATTTTTATGGATAATAAATAATATACTTTGTATAAGAATAAGATACTAGATGGTTTTATCAGAAGAAATACATCATTAGCATGTATTTGGCCCCGCTGCTATGTTGGGTAGAGGAGTTAGGGGCCGAAACCTGATAGCATAGCAGTTCCTCCTGATGACCTCTAATTCTTATTCTGATACAACGTCTGTTATTTATTAGTCAATTCATAAAAATGACGTTTATTTTAAATTTTATTTTTTATTTTTTATTTTTTATTTTTAACTTGATTTAAATTATAGAAAATCTAAAAACAATTATTAATTTTATTATTTAATTATTAAATTTTGATTTAGCATTATTATGTTTTGTTTATTTTATAATTATATAACAATACGTAGACTCAGTTAGCTGATTTAATTCAGTATTATAGTAATTTTGCTTTTCTCGTGTGTAAAACAGCAAATAATAAAAGGTTATCATCGTTTAATAATTGATCCAATAATTCTTTATCAATAATGAATCATTATCAACTACATGCAATTTTTCTATGAAACGTTAATTTTTAAAGAATTATTGGAGTTGGATCAAAAGAGGGGACATTTTATTTGATATCTCGCTGACCTCTGCTAGCATCTTCAAAAAATTACTTTATCATCTGCAGGTAATTTTCTTCTAGATGCTAACAGAGATTAGTGAAATATAAATAAAAATTTTCCTCCTCTCTTTGATCCAGCTCCAATAATTCTTTATCAATAATGGATAATTATCAATGCCAATTTTTATAATTTTTATGTAAAAATTTTATAATTAACCATTAACTTTTATATAATTTTTCTATATGTTAGGCCTTATTTGGATTTACTGTTCTAATAATATTAAATTCATATAATGTAATACGTATACTATCAGAAATTTAAATTACTAACTTGCCACATTGCAGAACTTAGAAAATGAGCATCATTTAAATTGCACTTGAATGTGACATTTTTTTAGTTAAAAGGTCAATTATTAATTTTGATTTTAAACTTTGATAAAATACGCTCACAACATATATTGTATATAAGTAGTTTATACTTATGAAATCTGCAATCGAGTCACTAGACAAAAGCATATTGAAGATGAACTATGCAAAGCGTTAACAATAAGTTAAGTGCGGAAAAAATAGAGAAATACAATTGTTAGGTGTCAAAGTAACTTACTCTGGGGTAGAAAAAATAAATATATACCATCATCTTAACTTATTGACTATAACCATTAACCTAAATACTTATGGTTTGAGTATTATACTAAACTATACTGAAGATTTTAGGCACTGTAAACTAAAAAGTTTAAGATATCGATAAAAAATATAATTATACAAATTAAAAAAGACGTATATTTAG
Organism: Pomphorhynchus laevis; assembly: GCA_012934845.2. Classification (NCBI taxonomy): domain Eukaryota; kingdom Metazoa; phylum Acanthocephala; class Palaeacanthocephala; order Echinorhynchida; family Pomphorhynchidae; genus Pomphorhynchus; species Pomphorhynchus laevis. The sequence goes on along the minus strand of WNNJ02000804.1, from coordinate 87,112 downwards.
ATTTTTATTTTTTATCATTAGTTTAATACTGATCGGCCACGTTATTAAGTTAATTGTCTTTATTTTTCGAACTATTCTTTATGTATGGTTTAAGATTAAATTTATTATATTGTTTAAAATAATTTTCTAATTATTCGATAATTTTTATTATTCAAAATTTTAATAAAATAGCGTATTCGTTTTTAATATTCATATAACTATTTAAAATTGCAGTATAAAGTAAAATAATTGTTGCTCTGGATAGTTTTATTCATTTTAATTATTTAATTATCAAATAAAAATCGGCGTATATTTAGATTTTTATTTTTTATCATTAGTTTAATACTGATCGGCCACGTTATTAAGTTAATTGTCTTTATTTTTCGAACTATTCTTTATGTATGGTTTAAGATTAAATTTATTATATTGTTTAAAATAATTTTCTAATTATTCGATAATTTTTATTATTCAAAATTTTAATAAAATAGCGTATTCGTTTTTAATATTCATATAACTATTTAAAATTGCAGTATAAAGTAAAATAATTGTTGCTCTGGATAGTTTTATTCATTTTAATTATTTAATTATCAAATAAAAATCGGCGTGTTTTGGTAAAATGCTTTTCATCTTAGTAGAGGAAGATGACAGCAGTAGCAGGGGAAATACTGTAAACTTTAGTAATATTGTAAATTTTACAATATTAAATATTGTAAAGCTTTCTAATATTGTAAATTTTTAAATATTGTAAACTTGTTTCCACAAACTAAAAAAAAACAAATCTTGGTTGCTCTTAATTTAAACAACGAATACTTTATTAAATTGAAATTCTTCTTGCTTTTATCAAAAAATAATAATATTTTTTGCAACTAAAAAATAAATCTTATTATCATCAGACTATATTTCGGTGACTGTTACCGAAACATAATAATGCGTATGAACAATTTTTAAAAAATTTGTTTACATACATTTGTTATAATCTAATAATGATGATAGTATCTACTGAAATATAGCCTGTTTATAGAATATATGTATTGGTTTTGAAAAGAAAAAATAATAATATGTAATTTAAATGTTACAGTTAAGTAACATGGTAATATCCAATCTAGTCTTTTTAAGAACGTCTTCCAAAACATTAACAAGTATTTTATGTTTAAAATTGGCCATTTAAGTAAATAAATAAAGGATTTTATTAAATACAAAATCTCCATGCATAAATATGGGGATAAAATACTGTGAAGATGGAAACAATGATATAAAATGGCAATAATATTGCCTATATGTCGTCTTCTAAGTGACGGACAAGGTGGGTCAGATCCTCCAACCTACACCAGTGCGCTCCGCGCTTCGTCTGAACCATTCAGGGTCTCTCACACAGCTGAGGGTCCAGTCGAGGCGTACTAAGGTGGTAATCTCAAGACGAGAAGCTTAAGAAACCTTGATGTTTGCTCAGAGGGATGGCCTCTAGAAAAGAAGACTAATCCCAAAATTACCTAGGTACTAAGAGGCCCAGCTGAGCTTTCTCACTTAATGACAGGTAACGGCCCGTTTCAGGGCCCATTTAGCTTCCTTCAGTACACTTTTGAATTAAATCAAGTATGGTCCGGTCGACCAGTTAACCGTAATGGTACACCCCAGGTATATTACTCGATGTGTAAAAATAGGGAGTGGTTGATTGTTCAATATGGAAGAGAGCTGAGATTGATAGTCTCTTTAATTTTTACCTAGTCGCAGGGGAACCATTAAATACAACCACCTGTTATTTGGAAGAGTTGAGAAAAATATTGGACGTGGTTAACTGGTCTTTTAATCTTAAAAAAGCGGCTAATGTCCGAGACTACATCTATGCACCTGTGTTTAGAGAGCAGGGATGATGTATCATTAGCGTATACCACTAGATGTTTATCTCGTTTAAATAACTTAAAAAGTACGATAGAGGAGGCAAGATATAATATAGGAGAAAATAAAGAACTTTGATGCACACATGTAATAGGGTAGAACTGGCGGGTATCCGGGCCGTCTTCATAAAAGAAGCGCTTGGTATACAGCAATACCCCCACCTGTTGACAATTCTCGCAGGCAACCCAAGGGACCTAAAAGAAGATAACAAAAAGAACAGAAATTCAGTCAAATGCAGCGGAAAAGTCAAGGAAAACAGCCAAAACGAGTTGATGACTGCTGTACTAACAGAACCGGTGCACCTCACCAACTGCCAAATGGACCGAGCGACCTTTGACATCCCATGGAAACTTGGTGAGATTAAGTTAAGCCTACTTAAATGATCGCGGATTCTACGGGCAAGCATTATTTCGTAGATGGAAATAAGGGAGTTTTGTATCGAGACAGAGCGCAGATCTTTTGGACATGAGACGACTTATTTCTTGAATAAAAATATTCTCCGGCTGATGTTGATGCCAGTAACATCGGAAGGGAGACTAATATCAGCGTAATGGGGACCTCATTTCTCAGATTGTTTGTAAAAAGCTGACAGACCCTTGTGGAGAGTGCGCATAGGATCTGAAAGTGACAGGATGTCGACCCCAGGCAATCAGGATATCGGTAACCAATAAATCACTGCAACTGAAGTCACCCCAAGGCGGGATTGGTTGAGGAGATTGAGTGGCTTGATAACTATGTAAGGTTAGTAACCCCTCCAGAACTTTGTCAAGGCCTATGCTGTCAGTCCAACCAGACGCTGTCTACTTCCAGCAGACAAACTTCTCCTTCTTGAATATCTTCCAGAAAGAAAACTGGGATGAATTAAGACGAACAAAACTCGCATTATCTCTACTCAGCTGGAACCTATATCTAGAGCTCAATTATTTTTTCGAGAGGGCCTGCCTTAGGGAAACAGAGAGATTGGGAAGGTTTAGCATTTTAGCTAGGACCTTGAGTTTTGTTGGTGGCATTAAATAAACGACCTTCATGGGTGGTCGAAAGTATTGCGGTAGCTTGCGAAGAGAGATATGAATTAAATCGGGACAGACTCGCATTTCCTAAGACTGGGAAGAGTCGGATCGCCGCCTGGAAGAAGGCTACTTTGATTGGATCAAAGTGAAACATCCTCTTCAGCAGCGAGTCTTCCTCTAATCGCCAGCGAAGTGAGTCATGCGACGTGGACAGTTGTTGTTGCGACTTCTCAATACGGGTAGGCTTTAGCAGCCACCTCTCGTGTAGCAGTAGTCCGTCGAAGAATGAATTTATTTTTGTGCAATGAATGGTGAGGTTGATGGTTTATGTATAAGATACACTTCCTGGAAATGGACTAATATGAGCAATGCTCACCCTATCCCTACTCAGCTGGATTCTTTATCTAGAGCTCCAGTATTCTTTCGAGAGGGCCTCTCTGAAGGAAACAGAGTGATTGGGAAGGTGTAGCATTTTTCTAGGAACTTGAGCTTTGTCGGAGTGGGATTGAATATTCGACCATTATTGGTGGTCGAAAGTATTGCGGTCGCTTGCAAAATGAGGTAGTTATTAATTTGGGTCAGACTCGCATTTGCTAAAATAGGGAAGAGTCGGATAGCTGCCTGAAAGAAGACCACTTTGATTGGATCAAAGTAGAACCTCCTCCTTAGCAACATATCTTCCTCTATCCGCCAACGTGGTAGGTCGTGTGATGTGGACAACTGTTGGCGCGACTGCTCAATTCAATAAAGCTTTAACAATCACTTCCCATGTAGCAGTAGTATGTCGAGGAGTGAATTTGTTTTTGTGCAATGAAAAATGGGGGCTGGTAGTTTATGTATAAGATACACGTTCCTAGATCTGCGAAGTGCTGCATTAATCCAGGGATCAGTTCTGTTGTTGAAGTCACCAAGTAACTAATAAAGTCACCTAGTAACCAAGTCATCAAGGTACGTGATTGTATCAGGTTACCGCGCTGATGTAATCCACGCAACAGCCTGGTACTAGGCAATTTTGCAACTCATTTTAAATCGCATTCAAGTCGTTAGTTTTGATAGACTTAATTCTGATAGATTATTTAATCATTAATTATCTTTATGTGATTTAAGAACGTCATGTAAAACAGAAAGCCAAATTTATCCGAAATACACCAACAGCACACATAAATCAATTCTCCTAATGACATATGTTGGATGCACTCCGTTGTCGATTTTGATCTCGCTAGAATACGTTTAAATTATTCAAGTAAAATCAGGAAGTCAAAAAATGGAAAATTTTTCGACACCGAAAAATAGCGAAAACTCGACATCTAAAAAATTTCTTCAAGTTAAAAGAAAAATCTCGAAGAATTTTCGATACAGAAAAATGTCTTAATTTTACCAATAATTGAAATATTTTCGACAGACAGTCCACAGAACAATGTAAAAAGGTGTCTTTTACATGAGCGAAACGTTATGACGTATTAATCATCATATGTTTCATTATTTCTAGCTTTGAATTATACGTGTTACGGGATGCTATCTGTAACAAAATACACTTGCAAGGCAGAAAAAATTCCATTTTTGTCAAACAAAATGAACCTTACGAAATGTAAACAGCACGATGCTGCTTATTGTTTTTAAAATCAAAATAGTAAGTAAGTAAGGGTTTTATTAATAACTATATAACTGATAAAAACTTAAGAAACAAAAACATGCAAAAGACAACTTTAAATAGAAGCTGTTCACGACGTGTATTTTGAAATCTTCAACTTATATTCACGGCCTCAGGTCCAGAGGGATCTGAGCCCCTCGGCCGCACCAGCGCGCCGCCCTCTGACTGAACCATTCGGGGTCTCTCACACACCTAAGAGTCCAGTCAAGGCGGACTATGGTTGGTAATCTCGAGATGAGGAGCTTGAGAAACCTTAGTATTTGTTCTGGGGGACGTCCTCGTGAGAAGAAGACTAATCCCGAGATAGCCCAAGTACCCCAGAGGCGCACTTGGGTTATCCCATTCAATGACAGATGCTGGGCCCGTTTCAGAGCCCACCTAGCTTTCTTCAGGATACGTTTAAGTCTATCCAGGTCAGCTTTCGCCGACCAATTCACCGTAACGGTGAACCCCAGATATTTTACTCGACTCGTGAAGATGGGGAGTGGTTGATGCTGCAAAATGGAGGAGAGTGTAGAGAGTGCTAGTCTCTTAAGTTTCTTTTTGGTGGCAGAAACGTCATTAAAGACAACCACCTGTGATTTAGAGGAGTTTAAAATAAGATTGGATGGGGGCAACTGATCTTTTAATCTTAAAAAGAAACGGCTGATGTCAGAGATTACATCTTTGCACCTGCGTCCAGAGAACAAGGCTGTGGTATCATCAGCATATACCACTAGATGTTGATCACGTTTAAAATTCTTGAATAGAACAATGGATGCAGCAAGATATAAGATAGGAGAAAGTGGGGATCCTTGAGGTACACCCGTAATAGGGTAGAACTGACGCGCATCAGGGTCGTCTTCATAGTAGAACCGCTTGGTGTACAGCAATATCTCCACCCTGTTAACAATTCTCGCAGGCAACCCGAGGGACCTGAGAGAGGAGATAACGAAGGGAATGGAGATCCGGTCAAATGCAGCTGAAAAATCAAGAAAAACAGCCACAGCAAGCTGATGACTATTATCCTGACAAAACTGATGCACTTCACCAATTGCTGAATGGACCGAGCGCCCTTTGACAAACCCATGAAAACTCGGTGGGATCAAATTACGCCTACATAAATGAACGCGGATTCTACGCGCAAGCGCTTTCTCGTAGATGGATATGAGGGCGTTTTGAATCGAGATGGGCCGCAGATCTTTAGGACAAGTGATTAATCTCTTTTTAGGTAAAAAAAACTCGACGGCTGATGTTGATGTCCGCTATGTCAGACGGGGAGGCTAATAGCATTGTGATGGCGACCTCCTTTCTCTGACTGTATGTCAAAAGCTGACAGACACGAGTGGTGAGTGGCGCGTGGGATTTGGAGGTGCCCGGGAGTGGTCCCCAGGAGTTAAGGATATCTATAACAGATAAGTCCCTACTCCTGAAGTCACACCAAGGCGGGATTGGTTGGGGAGATTGAGTGGCTCCATAATTATGTAAGGAAAGTGACTCCTCTAAAACTTTGTCAAGGCCTATGCTACCAATCCAAACCAAGGCTCTATCCTTCCAGCAAACAAACTTCTCTTTCTTGAATATCTTCCAGAAGGAAGCCTGAGAAGGGTTTAGGCGAGCAATGCTTGCCCTATCCCTGCTCAGCTGGAGCCTATATCTAGAGCTCCAATATTCATTCGAGAGGATATGTCTGGCGGAAACAGAGAGATTGGGAAGGTGTAACATTTTAGCTAGGACCTTGAGCTTTGTTGGAGTAGGATTGTATATTCGACCTTTATAGGTAGTAGAAAGGATCGCGGTAGCTTGCGATGAGAGGTAGGAATTAAATTCGGTCAAACTCTCAATTCCAATTCTGGGGAAGAGTTGGATAGCTGCCTGAAAGAAGGCCACTCTAATAGGGTCAAAGTGAAACCTTCTTCTAAGCAACGTATCGTCCTCTAGCCTCCAGCGAATTAGGTCATGAGAGGTGGTCTGTTGTTGACGCGACTGCTCGGTGCAAATGGGTTTCAACAACCACATCTTATGTAGCAGTAATATGTCGAGGAGAGAATTTGTTGTAGAGCAATGAAAGGTTGGGGAAGGTGGTTTATGAATAAGATAGTCGATCCTTGCTCTTCGGAGTGCTGCATTAATCCAACGACCAGTTCTGTCGTTGAAGTCACCAAGTAACATGTCATAACCGCTCCCCAATATTTGATCCAGGAGGTCACGGTTCTTGTGAATTTTTCCTGGCCGAATATAGACATTGGCTATGCTTATACGCTTACCGTTCTTACAAAGTGATATAGCTAAACAAGATAGGGCTGGACAAGAGTAGTTTAATAGGAGGGATGATCTTAAGGAGCTTTTTACTAGGGTTAAAAGACCTTGTAATGAAGAGGATTGAGGGGGGGGTATGTAAGGAGTAAAGTGGGTGTATATGTGCTTAGGGATAAATCGAGTAATATCCTGGGGGAGACGGATAGACCGCGTCTCCTGAAGGACTATAACATCTGCATCTCTACCAGATAGAAGGCTAAGGGCAGAAGCACCTCCCGAATTTCACTGAGCGATATTCAGTGAAAAAGGCCCTTGATTACTTCCCATTGCGTAAGTGTTACCGAAGTGGGACGCCCTCCACCTAGTCGCAACTAGAGGCGGAAAGGTCGCCTTTACCGCTTCCCGTCACGACAAATGGAGTCGCTTGCCCACGGGCGATATCTTCATTTCCCTCGTTAGCCATAGCCCAGATCGAATCCTTCCGAGCAAGCTTCAGAGCGGCTATGCTCAGCGCTGACCCGTTTCGTTTCTTAGATTTTGGTGGCTTCTTAATATTGTTGGTCTTCCCAGAAGGAGGAGAACGGAAGGATTCCGCTAATTGACCCACCAATTTTTGGACTAATTTTTCAAGTTGAATCATTGATGCCTGATGCTGCATTTCAATAAGTTTAAGAATTTCCGTGTCCGGCATCCTGTCGTCTTTCTTGTTAGACGAGACAGCTTCCACGAAGCTAGTCGGTTTTGCTGTCACACCCCTGTGTCTCTTTTGGTACGCCTTAAAGATTTTACACTTTTTTGACCATGCGGGGTGCTCACCACCGCAGTTTGCGCAAAATGGCTTACTTTCGCACTTCTCAGGATGTATAGCAGTTGTACCACACACGCCGCACTTATGTGGTAAAGAACATCCAGTGGACCAATGCCCCCACTGATGACAATTGTTGCAGTGAGGGTACGTTAGTGAGTCGGTTTCGATTATTGAAAATCTCAAATTATACCCCATAAAAGGATTGCATGTCGAAATCGATAGTTTTAGAGCTTCATCAACCGGGGCATTGCAGAACGCCACGGGAATGGGGAAGCCTTTAATCCCTTTTATAAAGCGCACGTTAGAGATTTTGTAATCAGTTTCTAGGGCTGATATATCTTCTTCTGAAATGTATGTGGGCATATTATTTATCTTTATTGTTGCCAGGATTGGTTTGGAAGCAATTATACCTTGTTCCGAATGCTCTTTTTTAAAGTAGTCGACGTACGACATTGCGAGATCAGGAGTGCAGAATGAGATTTTAATCTCAGATTCATAATATTTAATCGCATTGAACAATATCCTTTTTTAAATCGATCGGCAAAGCCCCTTATAAAAACATTGAACATGTTCTGCCTTTCCAGAGGCACCAAAAGTCTGATAATCACGAGGTTGGATAATTTTGGTACCGGGGGGAGTTCCCCTTTCGAAATATATTCAAGAGAAGCTAAATCTCCACTTACCTCGTTTATTGCATTGGCAGGAAAATTAGTTTTCATTAAGTTCTTTGAACGCTCCGACATGCTAAATTTACTCATTTTTTTCGTGTTCAGGCGTGTAAATTTGACGTTTTGAAATCAAAATAACAAACCAAGTTCCATTGTGATTGCCGCGTTGCTTCCACCGCTACTCATGTTTTCAACCAAAATGGCAACACTTTGATATCAATAATACCGACACACCTCCTTTTAATATCACCACTCATAGTCACTGAGATAAGCTGGTCTGCGTACAAGTCGTCGCGGTCGTTCGGGCTATTCTTCACTGCTTTCACTCGTCGTAAACCATTTTTTGGCAATCCATAGTACTTCTTCTAGTTTCGAATTCACGTGATGTGACGTTTCATTATTCAATTCTTTCCATATGTAAAAATGTTTCGGACCACTATCCACAATTGACAAATACGGTTTGCAATTGAAGTGAGTTATATCTACAGCGAGTCGAATCCAAACTTCTTCAACTTTACAGTCACCATGATTGTACCTTATAGGGGTAGGATAAATTGATTGGCATTGTTGGCATGCTTTTACGATAGAAACTATTTCATCTAGACTTACTTCCGAATGAACTAATTGAGCAAGTTGAAGCGACCTTTCAATACCAAGATGATGCATATAATGTAATGTTCGAAGATCAATATTCGGTCGTGATGGTGTACTAATTATAGTAGTACTTGCTATCGTAGGTTGAATCAACGGGCTTACCATTAATCTGGTTAGCACATATGCTTTATTTAAATGCGTTGGAGTAAATTGGCATGTGACATGCATTTCAACATCTTCAATCAAACTTCTAAGAACTGACAGTCGCCGCTTCACAAGCATTTTAGCCGAAACTCTGGTACAAACATAATGTAGTCGATTAGTAGTGGCGTCTATCCAGCTAAGAACGATTCCTGAATCACTTATGATGGTTACGTTTCGCGATCCCTATTTTATCGCCATATTCAATCCTCGTATAATCGCTTCCAATTTTGCCACATTTATATGCGATACATCACTCTTTTTTCGAATCCAAGCTGCGTATTCAGCGATATCTCCTCGAATTTCAATTGCATCTCCTAGGTCAATGTTACTTGCATTACACCATACAGTACAATCTTCTACTGCTGAAACTAGCCATTGCCCGCAACAGGATCGCATTCAATTACACGGTTTACTATACGCTCTACAAATGTACACACTGTATCTCCTGCATAATCTTCCCAATAGATTCCCTCCGAAATTCATTTCGTGTATACATGTTATTCTCAATCATCCAGCTATTGGGTAGTGGGCCGTTAGTTTACTGTACAAGGAGAATAGTTCTCTTTTGCTTAATTTACTAGTATCAACACTATCCTTGTCAATTGGAACACCGTGACTAAATTTACCAGTGTTGTCTTATGCGATTGTGAATCCTAATACTCGAGATCCGTCAATATTTATCGGTGATTTCGATTCTAATCCGAAACAACTCAGATGCTCAACGACATTATCAGCTCTAACGATATACGCGTCGACGTTTATATCGTCTAAGTACAAATCCGTTCCAACTGCGACATTGATATCGTAATTTAGCACATATTTTAATATAACTGACATAATCTTTGGATCACTTAGTAGATTAAATCCTAGTAGTGTCAGGAAATATGTTTGGCCTTCAAAGTTGACTAATTGATATTTCCACATTTTAGAATTTACATGTATTTAAAGATACACCGCCTTTAAGTCGATAAACTTAGACGGAGTTCGCAATTTGCGCCATCTACGAATTGTTTCTTCGCAAATAGGAACGTCTTCACCGGCGCGACTTTGAATATATTAATTCAGCTCACGAAAATCAAAGACTGGCCGGAATTTTGACTTTGAACGCTAATGAACTACCATTGATTGTATTATACCACGATCCATGTTGTAATGCCACGTTCTCAAAATTCCTACCTCGATCCATATCTTAATTTCACTATTAACACGTTCAGATATTTCAGGATCATCGTGGCTAGTGTACTGCGACATTTGTTAGTTTTGGTGGCTGGTTTAGCAATTGCACGGTCCATTGTTTTCCGTCAAACATAGCTTCTAAGTCATCGTCAGCTATATTGGCATTGGGATAGCGTTTACGTGGAACACACGATGAATCGTTTGGGAATATAGATATAGAACACTGTTCGGATTTGTCGCTCTTTAGATTCACGATAACAAACGAACCCGGATCGTCTCCTGTCGTCTTGAATTTGCAGCTTTTAAGTGAATCGGAAGTAGAATTGTTATAGGAATGAAATTCTACTCATTCACCGGAAACAAAAACTCCGCCTATTTGAGTTATCAAGTCCATTCCCAATACTATATCAATATGTGATAGCAACATACCAGTCACAATCGATTTTAAACGGCAAGTATTATCATTGATATGCACAATAATGTTCGTGATTCCCAAACACTTAATACACATTCCGATGAAGTCTTTTACAATCGCAAAGCAAGTGAACTGCCCAACACAAGCTTGATGAACAATCGTTGAACTGCTCTGAATGTCAATCAATTCACGTCGATCAACACCATTCACTTTGACGTTCACGATAGGCATCTTGCTAGGCGAACTTATTGAGACGGTGGGGCCTATCCTGGCATGTCGACTTCACCAAATTCGTTTCCCTGCCGACTGAATGGACAATTTCGCGCGACATGATCAAACTTTCCACAGCTCTAATATTTAAATGTTTTATGTCGTTGTGATGCTGCTTGAAATTTTCGTGTATAGTTATTTTTGATAACAGTGTTCGATGACAGTGTAGGTTAAACCTTCGAAACAGCATTTACAGTAAACTCTGCAACAAAAATTAAAGTTTTGAGCTCTTGCTGCAATTTCTTCAACTGTACTCGTTTTAATATTCGCCATACTGTGAAATTATTTAGATATCTCGAAGGGAAATCCAACAATAAGGGCTCGCTAAATATGTTTTAGAATCGATGACAAACGCCCTTACCAATCTGCGCAGATCAGTGAGGAAAACATTAACTGTTTCACCAAACTATAGTTTAAATATAAACTGCTCATAAGCAGTAAATGCATATTCCGAAAACCGATCGTAATTTAGATTTCACTTGCGTTGAATCTTTCTTCGACTCGTTAGATATCTGCATATAAACTGCTATAGCGTTTCCTTGAAAAAAAACATCGGTAAAATGCTCGCCTCATCATCAGTTAATTTCTGCAGCTGGATGGACATTTCGAATTTTTCAAGACATTTTTCCACCTGTATATTCTTCTACCAGTTATGACCATCTTCCACCAGTTATGACCATTCTTCCACCGGGTATGACCGATCCATTCTTCCACCGGTATACAACCATCGAAGATGGGCATAACGTCGGTTCATCGTATTTTGCTCATCTTATTGCCAGTCTTCTTACTGTAGCCCGGTTAGCTTGTAACAAAATACATTTGCAAGGCAGAAAAATCCCTATATTATAATAATGCTTTATTTAGCAAAGTATAACAACTTAGGATGTTTTTAATTAACAAACAAAAACTTGAGGTTCTATGTAGTGGTTATGACGTTGATTTGAAAGTGAATGCGATGTTGAGATTTCTGTGGTAATTTGCTTGTATATTATTGATAGTGGCTGCCATGTTAATTTGCGACATAATTGAACAGCATAAATGTAGATATGTATTCTTCTTATGGAAAGTAGAATTGTCTAGATCACGACTATAGTTGTTTTGTTGTGTTATATCTTTATTGGGTTCGTAGACCAATTCGTATCCATTCCCTCTTGCAAAACTGACATTAGGAAAACTGGAAAATCATTCATGTACTCATCACTAAAAACAAAACCAAAGAATTTTGCAGTATCCATTGTGAAAATTGTTTGTGTAATGGCTCTTCTAAGTTTTAGTTTATTATTAAGAAAGGTTTTAATTATTACATCATCTAACTCTCTTGATTCTTCGTCAGTAAGTGAAAGTGGCTTCTATTATCAGAATGAATGCTAATTTTCCAGTCTTTTCTTTTTTTAATATTTAAACACATTTGTAAGAACTAAAGACGTTTTTCTGGGGGTCTGTTTCTGGAATAGAATGTAAAAGCCAGGCAGATAAAAGTTTTAGCTATGTTTACACATTCATTTATACTGGCATTCCATTTATAGGCTTTATTGACATACCTTTAATTATAAGCATCTTGGCTAAAGCCAATCCATTTATTGTCAAGCCAAAAAAAGCTTTATACAGAATGTAAACAGCGCGATGCTGCTTTTATGTTTTTTAAAATCAAAATAACAAACCAAGTTCCATTGTGATTGCCGCGTTGCTTTCACCGCTACTCATGTTGTCAATCAAAATGGCAACACTTTGAGATCAATAATACCGCCACACTGTCAAAGTCAACCACAAGCGATTTAAGTTAATAATGAAGTTAAAGATGCATCTTATGTTTTAATCTTAAGATAAATGATTGATTTTTAGAAAATATCCTTGCCCCGCTTCCTGAAAGAATGACTTTATTATCAACAACATTATTCACACACTGTTTATCGCGCATAAGGTAAACAAGGTTTGTAAGGAGAAATTTCTCGTTGATTGTTAGCAATTTGGTAGATCTAACTATGAATATTTGCTCATCTTTATAAAAAAATGTTTGATGACCTCATAATTTTCTATCCTATAATTGTTCGAGCGGCTTCTAACTTACATCACTGAGAATAAATCGTTTACAAATGAAGTTACAAATATTAAGTATAATGTCAAAGAAGTAAAAAGTTGTCTAAAGACAAAAATAACATGCCAAAAATTCATACATAATTATCGGGCTTCTCTTCGTCATCTTTCTCGGCTTGTTCATCCAAGTTCATCTTGTCTTCCTCTTTATTATCGGCCTCATTGGCCTCAGCCTCGTCATCAGACAACTCCCTTTTGCGCTCTTTCTGCATGACCAACATAATAAGATACTGGATGGACTGGGAGTGTTTCTTCACAATGTCCTTTATATCGCCCTCTTCAAGGTACTCCTCCAATTGGTCCTCCTTTAGCCAGTGTTATCTTCGTCTCGTGGCCCAGACGTTCATTCGTAGTGTCCTGGCGCACCGGGAAGTTTTTGACCGCACTCGACTCCTAGATGTACTGCTCGTCGTCATAATGCTTGGACACGACCGTGTCCCTGTTCCGCGATCAAATATGCCGAGTAGAAGCACACTCCAAACTGCCCAGTCATGATGATGTCGGCTCCGCTCTGTAGGGCCTCCATAATGGCCTGCGTCCCACTGCGGGCAATCGTGTCCAAATTGTTCACCATGTCGCCCTTCGTCATGTCAATGCCGGTGTCGATGATGTGCAGCTGCTTGCTGTCCTTGTCGGGACTGATATGGATGTCGAGCTCCTTGCAGGAGTCGAGTTTGGTAGGGTCGGTCAAGGGTTCGTACCCGATTTTGTCTAGGGCGTCAGATTCATTTGAAATGATTTCACACAGAAAGATTTCCTTGTTCAAGTAGAACGTGGTGATAATGAGACTGATTAATTGTCCAATTTCCGCCTGGAAGGCGGAGGTCTGAGCTACGCTGTCATCCTGAACGATCTCATTAGGCACATGGTTGTGCTGGATGTCTGCTGACGCCAATATACTGGAATAATGGTTTGGTGCTGCCTCCCATAGCGAAAACCCTTCACTCTTTTCGCGATTAGTGTTCTTCTCATCGTATCCTTGTTTTTGATCCGTTTGGATCAAGGAGTTCTCGATGTCAATTTCGCTGCAACGTCGTCTTCCTCGCCACGTAAATTTTCTTCCCAGCATTGATTACTAATCTGAGATCATTAATTTCGTGCGTGTTGGGAAATGGAAATGAAAGTGTTATAAATCAAAATTAAACGTAAATCTTCGGGACAAGTTGAAGAATTTTTCTTGAGTAAAATATCTTTGTGAAATGTTAATTCTTGAATATCCAATGAATGTCGAATGGTGAAATGAAAATATTATTTTGCTAACTATTATTTTTTTTCGATTGTGGCACGATATTATCCTCACAGGTTTGATCTTATCTTTGATACAGCAGGACGCTACTAATCAGTCTGGGTGGGTCTCATCAGCTGCTGACCCAGACCTACATTTCACGTTTCGACCCTTATTATCTGCTTTCTCCGTACACTGATGCTGATCGGATTTGAACTCAAGACGTCTGTATCTTGATTCAACGCTACATCTACTTGGCTGGCTGGTCCAGTGTTGTAGATATACATTTCTGTATATCTGTATATGGAAATGAGCGTATGGAGTTTGAGGAAAAGGATAGTCCATTTTTAATATAAAATGATATATAGAGCAGATAATTCTGAATCCATGTTAAGAAGGAAGCTTTCGGTGATCAATTTTTCTATTTGTGAGTAAATCGTTCCATAATTATCGTTGCGATACCCTATTTCAAAACTGTCACATCCTATAGAATCAAACAAAACCGTGACTTTTTGCTACGGCTAATTCTCCTTTTTGAATTTAATTTATTCCATGGATAAAAATGTAAAATTACCGTCCCATCAAGGTTTACTTGAAGTTCATAACGAGATATCCTTTGAATTCTTTGGTGAATGTTTGCAGGTATGTTTTAGGAAGATTCGGGCTATGTAGCAGTTTGCCCGGTAATGATAGTGTATGATGGATTGGAGATTTATTATAATTAGTCAAACTAGCTGTACTTAGTACAGAATAAATGCTTGTCTACTGGTCACCGTTTGGAAAAGAGGTATCCTAACCTCTTTTCAAATACTTAATTAAATTGCATCTTCTGATTCACCATAAAAAATTTATTCGCTAATTAAATTAATTGATGTGATGTTAAAAATTCCAGTTTAGGTTGTAAATAAATTGACGAATTATCAAATAATTCTCCAATTAGATTTTATTTGGATTTGTAGCAATAATTAGACTTTTCTTTAATAATGCATTAAATTCTAATAGACAAATTATCCATTATACAATCAAAAAATACTTCTAAACTTTTTAATTAAATTTTCCACAGATAGTATTCAAATATATAATAGTATTTGAGTATAATTCTACTATTATTTTGAATTCATAATTATATTAATATTTTTATTTTGCCAATTCCTTGTTACACCTCGTAACAAGGAATTGCAATTTTTTATATAATGTTCAATTAAAATCATGTTCCTAAGAAATATAGTTTGACTATTATGCTGTATATTATATATGTGTTGCCTAAACCTAGTTTTTAACATTTGATATGTTTTTCCTATATACTGCAATCCACATGTACATTGTATTAGATACACCTGCGGTATTGCAGTTACAATTATTATTAATATTTAATGAAAAACATCTGTTTGTCGTATTACTTACAAAGAAATTAGAATTTATAACATCACAAGATTTACAATTTGTGGAATTAATACTGAAATAGTGTTTTATACCAGTATTAATTTTGATTACCTTGCAATATTTTTCAAAGTGTGCTATAATTACTTTAAGTATTTTATTCATATAGACAGAAAGTGGTTTTAATGTACATTTAAACGCACTACATATGAACCTAGGTTTTATTGGATTTTTATGTAATTTTGGATTCCAATATAATATAGGTATAGTTTTATTATCTAATTCAACCTTTATACCCTTTTTATCCATTATAGAACAGTGACTTGTAATAATTGTTTCTAAACTCAACTCACTACGTTCATATGTTGGATTTACATTTAAATCATTAGAATTAACCTCTTTCATTAGTATATCATAATAAAGCTTTTTGCATATGAAAATAATGCTATTATTACAGTTATGCTTTAATTTACTAAGTTTTAAATACACATCTATATCAATTTGATCTTTCCTTTTATATATAATCTTTTCAAATTTTAATCTAAGATGTATTAAAGATTTCGCTATTAATCAGCTTACCAAAGTAATAATTTAAGTCATTATATAACGAATTGTAAATTTTATTTGTATCGTTATATCCTTTTGATTATAATAATATTGAAATTATATTTGACTTTATTATATTCATGTTATCGCCATGACTTCTTGGCTTGCGTCTAACCGGAGTAATATAATATAATTGTTTATTATTTACTATACTACTTCTTCCAATTCCTTGTACCACGTCAATCAATCCTAATGGGTACATGGAATTAAGCGTTTTAATCCAAAAATCTTATCTTTCTAACAGCTTTTGATTTAAAATTAATCACTAGATGTTTATGAAATATGGTTTGACTATAATATTTTCCTAGTGTGGTTCTTTCAATCATACTGTACACTACAATCAGCATGGGTGGACCTCATAAGTAGTGAGTCCGCGCCTACATTTCATGTTTCGGTCATTTTACTGTCTCTGCTGAACTCCTTGTTCCGAAATTGCCAATTTAAATAAATATTTAATCTCAAATTTGCTGGATAATATATTTGCAGTATACATTCTTTTGTAAAGCATTTAATCCTCTTTACTGTTTATCTACCAAATCCCCTCAACAATTGAATACTGTCTTTGGACCGAGCAGGAACATATTTGCTTTCCTCGTCCGTTGCTAATTCGTGTTGGAAATGCTTGACAAACTTTCCAATCTATCTATTTTAATTATCTTTTTGCCTCATTAGACGTTCTCTATTAAGGTGTTAGGCAAATAGAACATACTTTTATCTATGATGTGATGATAACAATATATCCGTTATTGACTGGCAAATTTTGCTTGCAAATTATCATCATAGTCGAATGAGTTTCGGCGCTTTTAGGCGTGATGGATGTAAATTTAAATTCATACAATTCATGCACCGAAACGTATCAATAAATTAATTACAATACAATTTATCTTTATTTAAGAAACCAACTAAGCATATTTCTAATATCATAATTTAATTTCTACTATCATAATTTCATCCCTTGCACCGGCTTAATGTGGAATCAGCGAAAGTTACATTGACTATAGATTACTATGTAAAAGTAATACTTTAGTGATCTGAATCAATCAGATCACTTAACTCAATCTACGTATTTTGTACTTTAAATAAATTTTATGAAAAATAGAACCAAACAACGTGTTTATTTATAAACCTTTCGATCCGTCATTTTAGATAAATCTTGCTGACAAATTCCTCGATACTCGATTGTTTGGATTAATTTAAAAATGCACCCAAAGTTTAAATTTTTTAAACCGAATCAGAGTTTAAAATTTTTAATTCTACTTTCTTAAATAATGATTATTGGTTTAACATACAGGTTTTTATGCATAAATGATAAATTAAACAACAACAATTTCTTGATAAATTGCATTATTCTAATCACGGTGTGATTTTTCTAGAATTTTTAAATACAAATCTTTAAAATTTGAATTTTTAAATTCAAATTTTTTTTATAATGAAGGGTGGTCCCGCTTCATCATCGGGTGCCCCTACGTCTTTCGACAACGCGATCTTGTGGCTTTGACACAAGATCGATAATAATATTATAATATTATAACAATATTATAATATTTACCTACAAAAGTAAGTTTAAAAATATTTAAAGATTATTATATATATTATTTGTAAATACGATTACGTGCTAATTTCCAAGTCAAATATCTGTCTCCCTTATCAATGCGAAAATTACAAAAACAATGAAGAAAATATATGGGATTTGAGATTGTTATGTCATATCACAAGACTGTTTATAAAAGTATAAGTCGTTTTGACCTAGTTTTATCTAGAAATTGACTTTAAAGCAAATAAGTGAGAATATGAGAACTCAATTCTACGCTACGAAGCATTTCCTTTCATATCGTTAATTTAAGGTATATAACTGTTTTCGTTAAATATAATAAGACAATATATGCTCAACATATTTAGGCAGCATAATTAACTTGATACCTTAACTTTTCAAAATAATAAATCTTTAAAATACAGCCGAAAATCAAACAAAGAAAATATTTGCTTGTGCTTGTTCCCGTCATTCACCGAGTTTGCAAAAGGATTATGCAAAAACCTATCGGGACATGCGTTTACGAAAGCACTGCAATAAATTAACTCAAAGTTATATTCAGAGGAAATTTGATTCACTATTCCACCATATTAATTTGAAAAATTTATTTATAAAAACAATTTGGCAACTCTAAGAAATTTCGCTTATCACAATAATGCAATTATTATATCACAATAATCTAAAATCGCATTTCACAACATAAATATAACATAAAACGTGATCATATCATAGATGCTTGAGCACAAGATGTACTAAATTTAGAACTTAATATTAATTTAGATAAGTCATCTATTCTATCGATAAAATTAATTACCTTTCGAGTATAATACATGATGCCTATTTTATAAAAAATGGCGTGATTTTTAATAATAAATCAGATTTTATTTTAAAAATATCCAATTAAATTTAATTGTTTTATATAATTTTATAGTCAATTGAACTTAATAAATTATATTTGTTTAAATAAAAAAGATTTTCTTAATAACAAAACAGGATTAAGATATGTTGGTACATACATAAATGAAAAATGTCATAGTAGAAAAGACGGCAATAACAGATGATTTAAGTTGGTTGTCTTTTTCTAATAACGGGCAAAGGTGATCAGATCCTCCAACCTACACCAGTGCTCCGCGTTTCGTCTGAACCATTCAGGGTCTCTCACACAGCTGAGGGTCCAGTCGAGGCGTACTATAGTGGGCAATCTCAAGACGAGAAGCTTAAGAAACCTTGATGTTTGCTCAGAGGGATGGCCTCTAGAAAAGAAGACTAATCCCAAAATTACCTAGGTACTAAGAGGCCCAGCTGAGCTTTCTCACTTAATGACAGGTAACGGCCCGTTTCAGGGCCCATTTAGCTTCCTTCAGTACACTTTTGAATTAAATCAAGTATGGTCCGGTCGACCAGTTAACCGTAATGGTACACCCCAGGTATATTACTCGATGTGTAAAAATAGGGAGTGGTTGATTGTTCAATATGGAAGAGAGCTGAGATTGATAGTCTCTTTAATTTTTACCTAGTCGCAGGGGAACCATTAAATACAACCACCTGTTATTTGGAAGAGTTGAGAAAAATATTGGACGTGGTTAACTGGTCTTTTAATCTTAAAAAAGCGGCTAATGTCCGAGACTACATCTATGCACCTGTGTTTAGAGAGCAGGGATGATGTATCATTAGCGTATACCATAAGATGTTTATCGCGTTTAAGTGTTTTAAAAAGTACGATAGAAGAGGCAAGATATAATATAGGAGAAAATGGGAAACTTTGCTGCACACATGTAATAGGGTAGAACTGGCGGGTATCCGGGCCGTCTTCATAAAAGAAGCGCTTGGTATACAGCAATACCCCCACCTGTTGACAATTCTCGCAGGCAACCCAAGGGACCTAAAAGAAGATATAACAAAAAGAACAGAAATTCAGTCAAACGCAGCGGAAAAGTCAAGGAAAACAGCCAAAACGAGCTGATGACTGCTGTACTAACAGAACCGGTGCACCTCACCAACTGCCAAATGGACCGAGCGACCTTTGACATCCCATGGAAACTTGGTGAGATTAAGTTAAGCCTACTTAAATGATCGCGGATTCTACGGGCAAGCATTATTTCGTAGATGGAATTAAGGGAGTATTGTATCGAGACAGAGCGCAAATCTTTTGGACATGAGACGACTTATTTCTTGAATAAAAATATTCTCCGGCTTATGTTGATGCCAGTAACATCTGAAGGGGACTAATATCAGCGTAATGGGGACCTCATTTCTCAGATTGTTTGTAAAAAGCTGACAGACCCTTGTGGAGAGTGCGCATAGGATCTGAAAGTGACAGGATGTCGACCCCAGGCAATCAGGATATCGGTAACCAATAAATCACTGCAACTGAAGTCACCCCAAGGCGGGATTGGTTGAGGAGATTGAGTGGCTTGATAACTATGTAAGGTTAGTAACTCCTCCAGAATTTTGTCAATGCCTATGCTGTCAGTCCAACCAGACGCTGTCTACTTCCAGCAGACAAACTTCTCCTTCTTGAATATCTTCCAGAAAGAAAACTGGGATGAATTAAGACGAACAAAACTCGCATTATCTCTACTCAGCTGGAACCTATATCTAGAGCTCAAGTATTTTTTCGAGAGGGCCTGACTTAGGGAAACAGGGAGATTGGGAAGGTTTAGCATTTTAGCTAGGACCTTGAGTTTTGTTGGTGGCATTAAATAAACGACCTTCATGGGTGGTCGAAAGTATTGCGGTAGCTTGCGAAGAGAGATATGAATTAAATCGGGACAGACTCGCATTTCCTAAGACTGGGAAGAGTCGGATCGCCGCCTGGAAGAAGGCTACTTTGATTGGATCAAAGTGAAACATCCTCTTCAGCAGCGAGTCTTCCTCTAAGAATACCCGATTCTGATAAAACAATAATTCTAGTTATCATAAAATGCAAATATTTCTGCATTATCGAATTAATATTGCTGTTAACAATTGGGTGGTTTGGAACAACTTATGAAATATCCGGATTTTTCCTATCATGATGATGTTGTTTAAAGCATTGTTCAAAAGTAAAACCAATTTGACTGATATATTTTTGGTTGCAATCGCCGCAAGACATTTCGTATATACAACTGCAAAGTTCATATACAACCGCAAAGTTCACTACATGGGTTTAGCTTAAAGAGAACTGAGAACTGTCGAAACTTATTACGTTGTCACAAGTAGATCGTATTTTGTATTCTAGATTTACAAGATGGCACTTGGATATAGGGTAGAAGTACCCTATATTCAACAAATTCTTTGTCTATTAAACAGATTGTGAATTACTTAAAGCAGCGTCGATCTTGATGCATATATAGTATATACCTTAAAATGTAAATCGTAATTTGAATGTCATTCGTTTGAATCCATTTAAAATATTCTGATCAATTTAAATTTAAGGAATCAATAAAACCATATACTTTTGATCAAATAAATATTTACAATAATTCAGTTTCCATACTGTGTCCATCTTCACAATGAAAAATGAAGTTGTCGGTAAATTTACAATCAGGTAGTTAAAATGTGTAGCACAATTATCTCAAATATTTTATATTCTAAATAAAGCATTTGTTTGAAGCCATTTAATAATATCCAGATTTATTCTTAATGATTAATTTTAATTTAACTAAACTGATAAGGCCATATATTTCCTTTAGATAAAATAAAGATTACAATAATTATGTATAAACTACTGTTATCTTTATTTACGAGAATTAAGCTGTCGATACCAGTGGAGAGATCAAATCTCGAAACTGGCCGAAGACCGCCTTGGGCTATATGAAAGAGAGGTCTGTCGCCCATGATCGCGATGTCTGGAGTAGTTTGGTTCGTGCACTGCCTCCACGACCCGACTGGTGATTGACAGGAAAAATCTTGTATATTATTTGTTTTTTTTGTCATGTCAAGAAATGGTTGTTGTTAAAGTTGTTGAGTTACTTTTCAGTAATATAAAAATATAAAAATATTCGAATATGAATTTATAGTGAATTTATGCAAAAAAGTTTAAAATGTATTTTATTCAATCAACCCTACTTGGCAAATATTTTTATACAAAAAATATAAACTCATTTGTTTTGTTTCAATTAGTTATGAAGCTGACTAATTACAATGCATATTAATTTCAGCTTTTAAAACAGCGGAATCAATGACGATGCGATATTGAGCATCTTTATTTCTATGTATAAATTCTAATTTTGATGTTATTTCCATGATCGCTAAGATATTTCTTTTGTATACAACTTGTCAATTTAAACAGAAAACATGGACTCACCGCCAACAAGCTGGGATTCATCGGTGATGGGTAAATGTTGGTGATATTGATTCGTGTTGTATATATATGAATCAATACCATATAACTCATTGACTTTGGATACTTTAATCAATATTATGACTTTATAATTGCATTTTGTTTCCAACTATTTCTAATCATAGTTTTTTATGATCTTTTAATTTGCTATGTCTTTTAAATGTCTTTTAAAACGGCACCGATTCTATGGAAATTATCTTGAAATGGCAAGCTCACTTCGAGTATATCTTTAAACTAGAAAATTGTTGTTATTTTGACCCGATTTTTAAGTACTAATGATGAAAAACCATAAAAACGTATGTTTATTATTTGGCAACAACATTTTCTTATATTTTTTACTAATTATTCCAGATTGAGTAATTAGTATTTTGTAGTTAGCATATCTCCAATTTCCGGCTAAAGTATATATTTGGTAAATGATTCGCTCGGAGTTATAACTTTTATGTATTTTTGCTTATTTTCCTCTCAATGTGTTACTACTTTACATCGCATGCCGTGTTTTATAAAAAGAAGCCGTGTTTTTCGCAGTTTAGACAGCACGTCTGTTTTTTGATATTATACACAATATATGGTTTGTGCATTTTTAATTTTGAAGCTTATACAAGCATTTATCTACTCTAGACAGAGTTCGTATGTTCGGGTGGTATTCAATATTGTTTAGTTAAACTTATGAAAAAATCACTTACTACTTAATTTATTAAAAACTCAAAATAAATTGTAAATTCTGCTTTGTTTCTTCATAATAATAAAAATTTTCTTATTACATATAAAATAAATTGACATATTAGACAAGGAATTAAAAATAAATATGAGCAATTTTAGCAGTAGTACAGTACCACACAAGAAAAGAACTTTAGCAGACAGAGACCATCTTATCGCACGATATCCATACCTAACTTCTGTTGGAAGCACCTCCCCTCCTTCAGAGCTTCATTTCTCCGGTCTGAAGGAGCCATCCATTACCGTCATCTAAAGGACTTTCGCTTCTATGCTTCACACCGCAGCCAGGGCCATCGCAGGTGAGACACATTCAGAACTCAGCAGAGAAGTTTAGTGGAACTGGATTAAAATATTATGCGTTTCTTTTCTGTTGAATTTCCAACACGTTTCAATTCCATGTTTTTACAGACTTTAAAGTATAAGATCAATAGTCATATCTCACAATTCTATAAACATTTCTTGTACCATCCCCGTGAATATGTAAAATCTTTACATTAAAGCCGCTATCTGTATGAGCATAATTTCGTTCAATCTATGTGAAAATGTCATTAAATCTCCCAGCGTCCTAGATGATACCAACCTCAGCTTGTCCACGGTTTTCGTCCTTCATGAACATTGTTTCTTTCATTATCTGTAAGATAATAATCACTTTCGACAATATCACCGATCAATCCAACTTCAGCTTTTCCATAGTCATGTACCTCCTTTCTATAATTTGTGAAACCGTCATTACTCTCAGCAACATCATCAATAAAATTAAGCTAAACATCATAATGGTCAACTACCTCTGTATAAGCAACTGGAAAAATGATAATTCGGTAAAATTTGCTCTATCCTCACTAATATAAACCCGAAAAGTGTAGAAAATGTCAAAAAAGAAGGTTATTTTGCTTCCAGCCATTAAAAAAAAACGATCCATAGTTTCCACATACCGATCCACAAATAGTTCTAAAGCTTCCCGTTGATTTCTTTCTGTCAACACTTTATTGTCCACCATCAGATACGTCGTTAAGACAAGATTATAAGCAAAATCACAGCCCCCTTAACGAAGTTAGTTTAATGAATACTTACAATTTCTTTGAAGCTCTAAACGTAGCTTGTTTTTGTTACGAAATTAATAAATTTTCGTTTCTTCCTGTTTTTGTTTCTATTAACATAAGTACATTATTGTAGGTTTTTTAATTATATAGGCAAATTTTAATGGACGCTTTCACCATTGAAGTATCGACAAAAACATTTAAGAAATATTGCAATAATAAAACTTACTGAAAACTTTGCCACTAAGAGTGCGAGCTCGTAGCAACACTTCATATCTACTTTGGCTGGGCCCTGAACAGCAATGACGACGAAATCTCTCCAACATACACAGCTGAACTAGAGATCGAATAATGATGACAACGACAATAGCGATATTGCTGATATCAATGTCTTTGTTCCTCAATCGATGTTGTTAATTAGAAATTATTCAATATGTAATAACTTTTTAGATTATGTTTTAAGGTTTAGATGTTCTAGTTTAAAAAAATTAATTATTGAATCTTATTATCTTATACAAAAGTAACTACCTGTATATTTATTACATTTACACAGCATTCACCTTTGGCCCCCATTCCTATTAGAATGGCCTTATTCCTCGATTGTTTTCTTTAAATATTAAATTGTCCCCTATTGGTTTCTGTTAATTTAAATATTCGATTGAAAAGCGCAATAGTAACATTGTGTCTATTTGTTTAGTGTTAATGCGATAAAATCACTTAATCTACATAATGTTGCTAAATCTTAAAATTATAAAAATCCGGCTCTTTGTTGTCAAGTAAATTAATTCTTTAAAATTATTAAACATGTATCATAACGTGTGTTTGTAATAAGTGGGAATTATTGAATACATTTTATTTATGTTGTCTTCATAGTTTGCTTTTAATAACAATTTAATTAAGGCAAAAGACTTTTTTATGTTGATTTAAAAATATTTTTAATATTTTTAATATTGTATTTCAAAATACAATATTTTGGTAATTAAACATTTTCTAAATTGTTGGCATAGAAAAGGGAGAAAAGCACATTTATCGGAATCAAAATTTATAACGATATTAATATACACCGATTCAAAATTATAAAGTTTAGCAAAGTTTTCATACAGTTTTATAATGTTAAAATTTATTGACATCGTAAATTTTGTTGAAACTTATTTAAAATTTAAACTATACATCTTTATATTTATCTGTATACATGAGAGTGTAATTAAACATGTAGAATAACCTATATTAGAAGGCTTTAGCTATTAATCCAATAGCATCACTATTTAATAGTGATATTTCATATTTAATATTTAATATTTGATATTAAATATTTAATATTAATATTACTATTAAATAATATAACAATATTAATAAATATTAATATAATAATATTAATAAATATTAATATTTAAAATATAATATTCAATAGATACATTATTTAATCAGATTACCAAGTAGACAATTTAGTTACAATTTAGGATAAAGTACAGTGTGAAGTGATATTACAGCTCACGCTAGCTATGTAATTACATATCACGCTAGCTATGTGAATACTTAATATTAAATTATAAATGCAAAAAAAATCAATTAATATAAAATTATACACTTACAGTGTATAAAAACAGAATTCATAGAATGTATGAATTTTCGAAACAACTACATTCATCATATATCTTGGTTATACTCGCATGCTACACTTTAGATATAATACATATGTCATATATGCATTAGTTTATTTACAATTTTTATTTAAAATTTATTTAACTTAATTTGAAAGCGTTCGACAAATTGAACTTAATTAAATTAAATTTAGGATTTATTTTGTCAACTTCTTATTTCATGAATTTTATATCAAATATGTGAATATATACAAAGTTATAAACATTTACTGTTGCACTTTTGATGTAATAGGATGTTCAGTTATGGCGTAGTATTGGTATTTTCTATTATTTTCAAAATATATGTAATTTTTATTTTTAAAATTTCCGGTTTAATTAAAATAAAATATGCAATCAAAATATGTGCATTTCATTAAAATGCGCATCCATTTCCTTAAAATCGGCTATTTTTATATTTTTAAAATCTGAAGTATCAAAAATATTATTTCTCTTATAGTGTTGTCCAACCTACGCAATGCTGTCTGATAAATTGCGTCGACGCAAAACATATAATTCAAGAACAGATTGCAAGTGCATCTCGAGATGGTCCTCTGCGGATTTAACAAATTGGTCTTGGAAATTAATGTCTCCGTTATTTGACGTGAACTTGTAAGTTCAAAATTTTATTTTAACATTTAACTTGACGCTTTCAATTTCGCCTTTTTTAAATCAAAATCATTTTCATTAAATTTGCACTTTACCAAAGTGAGATGCACATCATCACTTGCGTTATATGGGCAAGGTAAAAAAGAACATGGGCAAGGTTTGTTCCTTGCCCATGTTCTTTTTTATCAAATTAAAAAATGAAATGATGAATCTCAATGAATGTATAATCTAATGCAAAACATATGATTTGGTTGATTTGATTTTATTAAAATAATGTAAAATAATGTATTCCTCGACTTTTTTGATAGAAATTATCAATTAATGATTATTAATTTCTTAAAAAATGCCTGTCCTATCTTTTATTTTTTAATATTTTTTGTCGATAAAAAATTGATTTTTTATTTTTTTAGAACTTTTACGTGCTTGTTTGTAT
Source organism: Pomphorhynchus laevis (assembly GCA_012934845.2). Lineage (NCBI taxonomy): Eukaryota > Metazoa > Acanthocephala > Palaeacanthocephala > Echinorhynchida > Pomphorhynchidae > Pomphorhynchus > Pomphorhynchus laevis. The sequence goes on along the minus strand of WNNJ02000804.1, from coordinate 60,607 downwards.
GCTTGATGATCTTGACAGTAGGTATCGAAACAAAGAATTAATCTTCTTGGTTTTTAAAAATATGTGATATTCACCAGAAGACTTTTTGATCAAAAAATTGTGAAAATTGTATTTGATATTTTGCTAACTTCTGTTAGCATCTTCAGAAAAGTATATAAAGATGATTAGGTAAATTTCTGAAGATGCTATCAGAGGTTAGCAAAATATCAAATAAAATGTTTCCATTTTTTGAACATTGTTAAAAACATTGTACAATCAAATATATATTTTAAAATTTGCATTTAAACATTGCAATTTTCTGAAGATGTTAACAGAGATTAGCGAAATATCAAATAAAAATTTCCCATTTTTTGATCCAGCTTCAATAATTCTTTATAAATAATGGATCATTATCAACTATTTACAATCATTCGACAGTGATATGGAACCGTTAGTCTACAGTTATCGAGAAGATTAGAAAAATATTGCAATTTTCTGAAGATGTTAATAGAGGTTAGCGAAATATCAAATAAAAATTTCCCATTTTTTAATCAAGCTCCAATAATTCTTTATAAATAATGCATCATGATCAACTATTTACAATCATTCGACAGTGCTATGGAACCGTTGGTTCGCAGTTATCGAGAAGATTAGAAAAATATTGCAATTTTCTGAAGATGTTAACAGAGGTTAGCGAAATATCAAATAAAAATTTCCCATTTTTTGATCCAGCTTCAATAATTCTTTATAAATAATGGATCATTATCAACTATTTACAATCATTCGACAGTGCTATGGAACCGTTGGTTTGCAGTTATCGAGAAGATTAGAAAAATATTGCAATTTTCTGAAGATGTTAACAGAGGTTAGCGAAATATCAAATAAAAATTTCCCATTTTTTGATCCAGCTTCAATAATTCTTTATAAATAATGGATCATTATCAACTATTTACAATCATTCGACAGTGCTATGGAACCGTTGGTCTACAGTTATCGAGAAGATTAGAAAAAGATTGCAATTTTCTGAAGATGCTAACAGAGGTTAGCGAAATATCAAATAAAAATTTCCCATTTTTTGATCCAGCTTCAATAATTCTTAATAAATAATGGATCATTATCAACTATTTACAATCATTCGACAGTGCTATGGAACCGTTGGTCTACAGTTATCGAGAAGCTTAAAAAATATTGTAATTCTTTTTAGGATTCTAAAAGAGATTATCGAAATATTAAATAAATTTCTCTCCCTTTCTGATTCAGCTCCAATAATTCTTTATCAACGAAGATTGATAAAGAATAATTGACAAAAACTTACAAAGTTTTTGATTTAATGGAAATATACAGGTGATTTAGAATATAAAAAATAATTACAATATTTTTCTAATCTTCTCGATAACTGCAGACCAGCGGTTCCATATCACTGTCAAATGATTGTAAATAGTTGATAATTATCCATTATTTATAAAGAATTATTGGAGCTGGATCAAAAAATGAGTGAAATTTTATTTGATATCTCGATAACCTCTGTTAGAATCTTAAAAATAATTACAATATTTTTTAAGCTTATCGATTAAACCGCAAATCAGTGGCTCCATGGCACTGTCGAATGATTTTAAAAAATTATTGGAGCTGGATCAGAAAAGGAGGGAATAGTGAATTTATATTTTAATAATTTTATATTTGTAATTTGTAATTTTGTACTTCCTAATTTGTACTTTATATAAAGCTTTTCAGTTACAGTTGTCGTTAATCGACAAAGTAGTTTGGATATTTTTAACTTTTTGTGATAGCACAAGAAGTTAATACCAAACTTGCCATGTTTTTTGTTTTTCTAAAATATAGCTAACTAGTTAAAGTAATAAAAATTAGAAAATCCAATTTAAACGATCATTAATTTACTCCAAGTCTTTTCCGTATAAAATTACAATCTCAAGTGCATGCTCGTGTCAATGCGTGTCAATAAGATTTTTGATTTAATTATTGAACGTTGCGACTTTAATCGTTGCAAATCATTACGGTTTCTTTAGTTGAATGTATAATATCCTATAGAATTAAACATTAAAGTTTCAAAATTTACAGGCTTGATAATAAGCAAGTATCGGTCGGAGACGAGCGGTTGATTACAGATTACAAATATGCTAGATCCTCTGTTCCATCTAATTTATCAAATATTCAGTCTTCGGATACTTCAAGAAAATTTTCATTCCAAGCAACTCTAAACATTTCAAATCTACAAAACCGCAAAACATCATTTCAACAACAAAAACAGTACCCATCCTCATACGCGGTTCAAAATATATCATCAAAGCTATCAAAATGTGCGTCAACAGCCCAATGCAATGCACCATCACTATTGACAGCGCCGAGTACTGCCTCTTATGTACCGATTCACTTTTCTAATTTAAACGACACATCATGCTCACGAGCTACGCTTACCAATGATCGATTTCCACTGAATCGTAGGCGTTTATTAACTGTTAGTTCACCAGAAATGCCAAGCTACGAGAGTGATTTTAACATAGTCTTTAAGAATGGTCAGATCAAATGCAACAGCTTTCATTCAGATGAACGTCTGATCTACAATACTCTGTATAAGGTAGGTGATGCTTCCTTTTTATCAGAAGGAAATTATTTCTCTGTTGTAAATATTCGTTGTAAATTTAATGTAAATTGATTTAAGTTTTGAATCGACTGTTTCATCACTAACAACTTTAAAATAATTGATGTAAAAAAATGTTAAATTATTTTTAAACTATTGTAATGTAATGGAATAATAATGTATTAATGCTGTCGGAAGGCGGCGTGTTGGATCGGTTGGGGGGCTCAGATCCCACTGGACCTGAGGCCATGAAAGAGAAAGGGAAGATGAAAAAACGAAGGAAAATTCTGTCATTTTTTCTGAGTTGGTTATGACCTACCTTTTTTATTCTTGCATGCTATATTTTGGTGTATTTAATAAAGTCTTTATTTATTTATGTATTAATGCTGACCGTTGATTATAAAACAAAAAATATGTTTAATGTGAAATTATTTGTATGTTGAAAAAAAATCTATTCGGAAAGTGAACATTTTGCATAAAATGTGGAGTAAAATGCTTTGATACTTTTGTCTCTCGAATATTTTATTATTGATCGAAATGTTTGAAAATGCTTCTTTTATTTATAAAGGCATGCATCTACTTTAATGTTTACAAATTATCAAATTATCATGGAACTATTTATTTTATGAATTTAATTTATTAAATTCAAAAATAAATAAATACAATAATTTTGAAGATGGCATCAAAAATTTACCGAATGTTAAAAAAGTTTTGATTTCTTTGTGATTAACTTTGCATTTAATTATCAAAATAAAAAATTATTCCAGTAACTCTTGTGGATTTGAAATAATTTGTAAATGTTAGTTTCTATATAAAAATTTGAAATTAATTAAGACACTGAAATTAGTAAAATGATTTCATAACGAAGTTATTTGTAAATAATTTATTTGTAAATTTGTAAAAATGATTTCATAACCTAATTATTTGTAAATAATTTATCTGTAAATTTATAAAAATGATTTTATAACGAAATTATTTGTTAATAATTTATTTGTAAATTTTAACGTTCTTTATATATTTATTTGTCTGTTTACACATCTTTGTTAAATTGTGTAAGCGAATAATAAATGCAATTGACTTATGAATTTATATGATTTTTAGTTAATTCATCACAGTGTGATGATATTTAGAAATGTCATTGCTTTATTGAATTTGTTCAGCACAGGGAATCCGAGATATAATATGCAAAATAATAAGTATCTTAACTGACCGATGTTTACCATGTTATGCCTATTAGTTAAATTATTGATCATGCACTTATGTGTTCTAATAAAATATAGTTATATGCTCAGTTGTCATGTATGTCAAAGTGTAAAGCATTAATACAACACTCTTGATTTATATTGCTTTGTTTGCTCGACTAATTTTAGTCATTGTATATATTGATCGTAAAGATGAAAGCAACCTTAGATCCAATGAGTGCTTCCTAATGTTATTCTAGCACTTATGTCTAAGATATGATTGCACGTTGTCTAAAAGGACAACAATGAATCAATAACTGTCAGGATGATAACCGGTATATTAACTTCAAGACATTAAGTATCTTAAATCCACAATTAGCAATTTAGTATCCACAATTTTCTACCTAGTGCATTACGTTAATAATTATTTATTATAGATTATTTAAATTATATGCATCGCTATAATAATTGAAAAGAGGAATATCCAAATTCAAATAGCCCTATTGATACTAAATATATAAAGTAGTTTTCTTTACTCATTTTATTTACAAGTTAATATATATAATCAACAATGAGAGAAAGAACTTCTTTTACACAAGAAGATATATATTGTTTTAAATTTGATCTATTAAGAGCTAAAATAACTTGTGTAAATGGCTCAATGGTGAGACAAATAATTGTTCAACTTACATATAAATTTTATAAATTAAAGAAATTAAATTTGTTGAATTTTATAAATTGAAGAAATTTTATAAATTACAGAAGTGAAAAGCTACTTCTCCATTGATAAACATTATTTTTGTCTCTCAATAAAAAGTAAATTTGAAATCATAATGTCAAAATGCTGAACTGTAGCATTAAAATTATTAGTTAGCGATTTAAATCAACCTAGTCAAACAAAACCGTTATAACATTGTTTTTCAACCAGATCAGATCACAATGAATTGAGGATAATAAATCTATTAAATCTATTAAACGCTGGTTTGACTTTTTTGCAAACTGTGTTGCACATTATCAAGAAAAGAGCGTTGTGACTTATCTAGATTTCAGATCATAAATTTTCACTATTTAAACAATACGCCTTAGCGTTTAGATAATCTTTTGGTTTTTCAATATACCTGTTTGTATGCACTTGCGATCACTATTATTCTTTAGCAACCAATTTTGTAAGTTATCGCAATAAAACGATTTTTCGTAAAGGTTCTTGCTTATAATGTAACCTTTAACTTTTAAAATTGCGCTTGCTTCTTGTTTATAACGCAACGAAAAATACTTTGAAAAGCCAACAGACTACAAATACAAAAGGCATATTTTTTATATTCTAAAAATATGATATTTTTATAACCAAATGTTGAAATGACAGTTCGGGAGTTATATAATTATATTTCAGACTTTAACTAAATTTTACTTTTCTTAACAAAAGCTGTGTAATTAGATGTCACGCATTTATGAAAAGATATTTAAATAATTCCAGTGTAGTACAATTGATTTTATAATCAAAATATTTTGTTTTTGTATAATTTCAGCAATAATGCAATGATACTTTAGAATGCGTTTTTTCTCTGAATTGAATTGTGCTTAGGGCTTGTGAATATTTACTTGCAATATAAATGTCCAGCAGAGTAATTTATCTAGTTAGGTCATATGAGTAAACACCAATGTCACTGATAATTTGTCTAATTGTCAGATTAGAATTGGAATTACAATTAGAATTCTAGTTGTCAGATTGGATTGTGTTGCAATATATACAATTTGATTCAATATATACAATTTGATATAATATATTAAAATAAAATATTATAATTTATATTATATTTATTACAATTTGATTTCCTGACCATTTTGTTTTCTTAGGATGAAAGTTATACTTTCAAATACTCTTCTTCAATAAATGTATTCCTAACTTTTGAATTGCTAGGGTAATTCAATAATTGATGAATTGCTAGTGTAATTTAATAGTTAGGGTAAATTGTGATTCTAAAATGTTACCTATTCGGTACTGCTTTTCCACTATCTTAATCAACATATGAGATGTCTTAATTTTTAGCTTATCGATACGACTACTTGACGTCATATACTATTTGACGTCGTATTTATTTATAGAGACTTGTGCTGCTGAAATATAAGAATAAATAATTGATGTTTAATTACATTTATTTGTTACGAATTATAATAATTAGAGGCGAATTATAAATTAAATATTAATAAATATTATTAAAAATATTAATAAATAAAAATATTAATCATTTATCACTAAGCGTGAAAAATAAGCGTATTTTTTCAATTAAAAGGACTATTACAAAAATATGGGGAGAGAAAAGCCGTTGTGATGATGTGTATCTTATCACTTAAACTAAGTTTAAGATTCCATTCATCTCTATGTTACAACAAAAAAGCTGATGTTGCTGGGAGAAACAATCGCTTCCTAATTACAAAAGAAAAATGTCCCTCTCTGACTAGTAACGCTAGAGTGGATGAGGACACCTTTCTAGAAAGCGAAAAGTAAATCTTCAAATACCGCCACTTTATTCGATCAATGCTGTGAATGTTGAGTATAGCAAGATATGGCCAGAAAATTGCAATACAGTAAGTTATTTTACTAGCCAACATTATGAGAAAAAAATCAAATCTGCATCATACTCATGAGCAATGAAACCTTCTGAACAGATGATACAACCTTGGCGGCGATGTTTGCAATGTGAGCTATAAATGTGTCTATCGGGAATTTAGAGTTACGCCCAAGTAACAAAAGGTGGTGACAATATCTAATCTTATTGAGTTTTATATAATCGCCTTTTAGCACGAAATTTGATAACTTTCGTCTTGTAGATGTTCACTTTAAGTGGGTTTAGTGTACAGTATAGTTGTAGACGATCAATAGATTCTTGTAGTGTCTTCAAATTTGTAGAATTTGTAATAGTCATTGCTATTAAGATTTATATTATTATAAAATATAATATAATATAAATTAATTATTATATTATTTCATTAATATTACTTAAAAATTGATAATCAAGATTTAAAAATGCTTTGATTTAGTTAAACATTATATTATTCAAACTGTGGTAGCTTCTCCACATCTTTGACCGAAGCTTTTATTTAGTTCTATTTATTATTAATTATAATTTTAATTTGTTATTTAATTACTTTTTAATTTACTTTTGTTTAAGCTTATATTTTATTTTTTACTAATTACCAATAATCACCTATTAGAACTAGACGTCTACAATAAGCAATTTGTCAAAATTTATGTCGTTTTGACAAATAATACTTTTCAATGTAGACACCATTTACCTGAAATTCGCCATTTATTAATGTAGAAATTAAATTTTAACTTCACTGTTACAATTTTTACTTTTCTATGTGTTTAAAATGTTGATTTAAAGATTAAGATTAAAAGATTTATTTGCATAAGTTCACAACTAGTTATAGTCAATGTTGATTTAAAGATTAAGATTAAAAGATTTATTTGCATAAGTTCACAGCTATAGTCATAATATAAAATTAAATTGCTGTTTTATTTAACTTATATAAAAAAGAAAAAAACACCTTCCACAATCATCTTTCCACGTTCATTTTCTTCGTTTCATTTTTCGCTGTTCTGTTTATTTGCTCGAAATTTGTCATTTGTTATTCCTTCGTTATTATATTCTATGATTATTTCGGTACTTCCGTCCAGCAGTTTATTCTAGGAGCCTTACCTGAAATAAAACCAAATAAGATTTCGGCAGTATCTATATGTAGATCATTATATAATCTCATAATATCTTCTCATTTATCTTATTTTAACCTGCCTTATATAATTTTTATTTATATTGTAACTTTTTTGTTTATCTGTATCCTGAGATCCTCTATTTTCTCCACATATAAACGTGCGATTTCTACTCCTAAAATGTATGCATCTGTTTTAAATTACTTTGATGTACTTTCTTCAATAACGCAAACACAAACCTTCTTTTCTGATTCGGTGGATGTTCCTAGCATAGAATGTCAATCCCGAGCACATGAATGCCTTGGCCACATTTAGAGCACTATTTCCCGGGTCCCCTAGTGTTAAAGCCTTTTTGTAAAATTTTATATCTTTGAAATATAATCTATTTGCCTTTCCCAAATCAATCTTATGTCCAACAGTCGTTGTGAATGTTGATCCTAAGATCTTAAGTCTTTTGTTTTCATTAATTTCTGGCAATTAATGATAATACATTTGCAAAATATAAACTTGCATTTACTCTCGTTTAACTGTAGCCCACATTTTGCTGCTCTATCTTTGATTCATTTTCTATACATTCTATGACCCGTCTTTTAATCTTTGCATTTTGACCGTCTGTACGGAAACAAATCGATATTTCCATCCGCATAACTTATTACTCTAATTTTATCGTTATTCATTCATTTCGCTATATTATTGATCGCTAGTATGAATAATACTGGTGAGATAGGCGAACCTTGCGGCACCCCTTTCTTCAGTTTCGCTTTAAATTCTGGTTTATATTTAATCGAAAATGTACGTATCAACTCGATGTTGATACGAATTAATGGTCCATTAATAACATATTTTGCTGTTAAATCAAAAGCAATTGCGGCAAATATCTCGAATCCAAAAATAGACTATCAACTTTCAGAGAATTAAAAATTCGCTATCTATGAAACCCATTTACTTTATATTTTTGGTTTTGAATTTCTTGCGGTATAAAATGTTGATACGAAAGTATGTACCAAAATAATGGTCCATTAATTGTATTTTGAAAACGAATCGTTTTTGTTATTTAATACCCTACATTTTGTTTAAATGTAACTCTGTAGAAAGGAACAGAAATTTATTTTTATGTAGCAGGAACAGAAATTTATTTTTCTGACTTTAGTGTAGATTATCTTTGTCATTTTAAACGGAGTGAAATGAAAATGAATTATAATTTTTAGACGCTACATCCAATTTACTTTCGATATAAAATTAGAAGCAAAGTATATTTTAATGGGCAGCTTAAATTTGCTCGAGGAAATTAACGGACTCGAAGCAATGATTTTGAACCGATTAAGATATCGGCTAGAAAATAACACATTAAAAAGTGTAAGTTATTGAAGTGGTGAATATTATTTTTGGAAAGTTTGAAAAGCTGTACTGACTAATTAAAATTTAAAAAAATTATCTATTTAGCAAAATAAAAATAATCATAACCCACATGGAATATTAATATTAATATTTAATATCATTTAATCATTTTAATATTTTTGGATGTTAACTTAAAATTATTATCGAGTAGTTTAAAACGTTTATTTTATAGTAGAAAAATACATTTGAATGAAGTTAATGATATTTATATTTTCCGTCGATCAGCAATTTTTTGATAATACAGCGTTTGTTGTATTCAATTTTTAAGAGTATATTAATTATATATTTCTTTTAATAACAACAACAATTTCCTGACAAGGAAAACAAAGATTTTCACTGTCAACCACTGGTCCGAGTGTCGGGTTGTGGATGCAATGCACGAACCAAACTACTCCAGACATCGCGATCCTGGGCAACAGACCAGAAATCTCTTTCAAATTTGCCCAAGGCGATCTTCGACCAGTTTCGATATTTGATCTCTTCACCGGTAACGAGGTTTACCTTGAGGTCTCTTTCCAAAGAGTCCAGCCTGGAAAACCCTCCTAGCAAGGCGATCCCTAGACATCCTTAGAACGTATCCTAGCCACCTCAGCTTACTTTCTTTGATGTGGAGAAGCAGCGACTTTACTCCGAGACCATCCCAGATGATCAAATTCCTAACCTTATCTCTAAGGCTAAGACCGGCCACACTTCGAAGGAACATCATGTTGGTCACCTGTATTCGAGATATTATCCTTTCGGACATAACTCAAAGCTCATGACTATTGGTTAATATATATCATATGTATATTAATATCATATGTTAAGATATGAACGAAAATTGCGTGGTAAACCGAAAGCTTCGCCCGAAGACTCAACTCCCGATTCATCACGACAGACCTGTACAAAGAACTTATTGCTGCGCTAGCAGCACAAATCCGATTCTCAATCTCCTTGATGTTCCTGCGTCCCCCGAGAACAATATCACAATATACTTGAAATCCTCCGCATCAGGAAGAACATTTTACCCAATCCGAATTGACATTGGCACCTGAATCGGAGACGAACACATAGAGACAGTATTGGAGGTACTAACCAACATCCCTGCCCCTTGGCATTCTATCGTGAATCGATCTAGTAGACATTGTAAGTCCTCAGGACACGAAGCCAACAAAACAACGTCATCTGCAAAAAGCAGATATGGTATCCTGATGGAACCGAACTGAAGACTGACATCAGTCAGAGCAGCCCGTCACTAAATTTTGTCCATGTAAACAAGGAACAATAGTGGAGACAAATGACAACCCTGACGAAGCACAACGCCTACTTTGTTCATACAAAGAAGTCACAGTTACCTGAAGATAGTGTGGTACTTCATACTCTCTTAGTACCTCCCACAACCTCTCTCGCGTAACTCGGTCGAACGCCTTCTCCAAATCTACAAGACAGATGTAGACCGATTGAACGAACTCTCATGACCGCTCAAGGTTAGTTGATAGAATAAAGAGCTGATCCGTAGTTCCACGATCAGGACGAAAGCCGCATCGTTCCTCTTGTGACTGTCACTCAACTATAGGCCGTATCCTTAACTCCGGAATCCTAGCAAATAGCTTACCAGTTTGACTAAGAAAAGTGATGCCCCGATCATTGGAACACACTCTTCGGTCACATTTCTTAAAGATCGGTACGACCACCGGAGTTCGCCACTCACTAGGAATCTTGGCCGACTTCAATGCAACATCGAAGATTCGAGTTAGCCACTTCATACCAACAACGTCGATAGCCTTTAAAGTTTCAGGTCGAATCTCGTCTACTCCAGAAGACTTGTCATTTCGAAGTTTTTTAACAACAACAATGATCTCTTCAAAATAGATGAGTTTTTTCTTTGGTTCTAAAGGCTCTACTTCTACAAGAGAAAGCATATCCATCGGATTAAGGAAACTCGTAAAATGTTCTTTCCAACAACCAAGAATTTCTTAAATATCAGTCAGCATAGATCATATTTTGTCATAAACAGTCTGAGCAATTATACCGTCCCTTGAGAACAATACCCCAAGATACTTGAAATCCTTCACATCAGGAAGACCCTTTTCCCCTATCCTGATTGACATTGTCACCTGAATCCAAGACAAACACATAGAGAAGTCTTTAAAGTACTAACTAACATTCCTGTCGCTTAGCATTCCATCGTAAATCGATCTAGTAGGTCATTAGAACAAGAAACCAACAAGACAATGTCATCTGCAAAAAGCAAAGATGGTATCCTGATGTAATCGAACTGAATGCCGACATCCCTCAGAGCATCCGTCTCGTAATTTTGTTCATGTAAACAAGGAACAAAAGTGGAGACAAAGGACAATCCTGGCGAAGCCAGACGCCTTCTGCAAATGATTTAGACTTCCTACCTATAACACGAACACAACTCGTACTTTGTTCGTACAGAGAAGCCACAGCTACCCAAAGATAGTGTGGTACTCCATACTCTCTTAGTACCTCCCACAACCTCTCTCGCGGAACTCGGTCGAACGCTTTCTCCAAATCTACCAAGCAAATGTAGACTGATTGAGCGAACTCCCAAGACCGTTCGAGGATAGTTGAAAGACTAAAGAGCTGATCCGTAGTTACACGACCTGGACGAAAGCCGCATTGTTTATCTCGCAACTGTCCCTCAACTATAGGATGTATTATTAACTCACGTATCCTAGCAAATAGCTTACCAGTTTGGCTAAGAAGAGTGATGTCCCGATAATTGTAACACACTCTTCGGTCACCTTGCTTAAAGATCGGTACCACCACCCCAATTTGCTACTCACTGGGAACCTTGCCCGACTTTAATGCAATGTTGAAGATCTGTGTTAGCCACTTCATGTCAACAACGTCATGAGTCTTTAAAGCTTCAGGTCGAATCTCGTCTACTTTATAAGACTTGCCATTACAAAGTTTCTTAACAACAGCAATGACCTCTTCCAAAGAGATTAGTTCTTTCGTTGGTTCTTAAGGCTCCACTTTACAAGAGGAGGCATATCCACCGGATTGAGGAGACTCATATAATGATTTTTTCAACAACAAAGAATTTATTCAATGTCTGTCAGCATAGATTCTCTCTTGTCCTAAGTAGTCCGAGGAATTTTCTGCTTTTTAACACGAAGGTTCTTGATTGTCCTTCAGAACATCTTCGAAGCTGACCTATAATCAAGTTCTTAGTGCTCTCCAAACTTCTTCCAAGCCACCTTCTTCACTTCGGTAACTGAACGAGCTGAAGCTCTCTTTGCCATTCGGTTCTTGTCTACAGCTTCCACTGATTTATCTGACAAAGTTGTATTATAAGCCAGGTTCTTCTGTTGGACAAAATCTCTAGCTGTTGGTATCCACCAAGCAGTGCGAGTATTTTCTCCGCCACAAGCACCTAAGGCCTTCGAGCCACAACTTTTCACAGTTGCATTGGCAAGCGAGGATCTGAATATCTCCCATTCCTGATCAATGCTCTTCACCTCTTCTGGCAACCGAGAGAAGTCCTCCCGGATGTAGCCAGAAAAACGTTCTTTAATAGAAACATCTGCTAGACGCTCCCAGCACTCCTTCACACAACATTTGGGCTGAACAGGCTTATTTAGCATCCTATCCTGCCATCTAAGTTTACTAAACTACAAGGTAGTGATCAGTTGACAGCTCAGCTTCTCTCTTAACACGAGTGTCCATAACATAACGTCGCAGATCCAATGAAACGATTACAAAATCGATCATTGATCTTTGACTGAGAAAATCCTGATGTCATGTGCATTTATGAATATCCTTATGTTCAAGCATGGTGTTGGTTATGCACAAATTGTTAAGCGAACAAAAGGGCAGTAATTCAACACCACTCGCATTTAGATTAGAGAGTCCGTTCCTCACCAACACTCTATTCCAAGTGCTACTGTCGCTTCCAACATGAGCATTGAAGCCCCCCCCAATAGAACGGTAATTACTTTAATAAAGTTTACAATAAAGTAATTTAAGTAATTTTTATAAATTAAAGTAATAATTATGCACTGGAATTAGGCTATCATGTAGTATAAATAGTGCTTTTTCGAACTCATGTAAAATCTGGTAAAATTAGTTTCATTTAAAAAAACTATGATTAGGCAAACTATGATCAGGATACCATCACGAAGGCTGCGCATTCCGAGATAATGTTGGGAGCATACACACAAACAACATTTATCCCCTTTCCCTCTTTGACTACAAGTCTCAAAGACGGCAACCTTTCCTTCACTGGGTTAAACTTCCCTACACGAACGGCATCAGGGGACTTGTAGGTATCTTTACACCCGCATGCTGTCTATTTCAGTTGGTAACTCAGTTATAGTTTAAGGTTTAACCTTGATCCAAAAGTTTAGTTCCAATTCTAGAATAGTGAAGATAAGTGCCTCCGACTATTTCTAGACCGAAGCGAACCATCTCTTCAACTAATTATGATTCCTTATCCGGCAGCAAGATGACATTTGACGTTCCTACATGAAGGCTATTTCGCTTCGGATGCTGATGCCTCTTTCGCTGTCTCCGAGCAACTGCCTGGTCACACGGCACCCGACAATGAAAACTCCTCCGATCAGTGGTGAGCTGACAATTGTTCTTGGCACTTAATTTATATTTTGTAATTTTTTGCTAGTCATTTTCATTGCTTTGTTTGTTCGGATATCTCCCATTCTCGATAACCTTTGATGATCCAACACCGCTACTGTAATGAAGCAGGCCTTCGTGACTTTATTCCGCCTTTTCGTTCATTGTCCAATCCGCCGTTGGAGTCATCGGGGGGATCTGAGATGGTCTATGAAATGACTATCTCTACAGTTGATGCAAGACGGTCAACTATTAGCCGTTGATCGACGAATGTCGACCATATGTTGCCTGGCCCGTTCCACGAAGAAGCTAATTGTTAATAGGTACCAGCTTAATAATTAAAGGATCTTTAGCTTCTATTCAATGATCTCCTGATCACATCAGTGGTCATTTAATATGTAATTATATTATATATTCAATAATTAATAACATTCGATGCAGTATTAATTACTATTGAAGGTTAATTTGATAATATAAAACAATTTAATACAACAGATGATTATCTTATTCCATATTGGCAAATAGATTTATTGTAATTTGAAATATATAGCCACTATTTGATCATTTGTTGTCCTTATACATCTTCTACAAATGTTGATTCTGACTCTATAAAGGGTGATTTGATAAAAATCAAAATGATTCACCATATGAATGCTGATTAGTTTCCATTCGCTTTTAGTATATAACTAATTTGAGATTAAAACTTGACTGGTAAATACATTTACTTTGATTGCTAATAAGCAAAATATATACTATAAATTTTATAATTTTTGTTGCCAACATGAAATTTTCTTGGAAGCTTTTAATTTGTAATGTTGCAAACTGTTCACTACGGTGGATGATAATTATTTAATATTAATGTGGAAAATAAGCGACATATAAACTAAATTTTTAATGTAGTGTTCTCATTTTGTAAGCTTTTAGCAAGTTTACTTTGAATGTAAATGTTTTCACCACCACTACCTGTTCTCTAAGTTTTTAATTATTCATTAACAAGATACCTTTTGTTTTCTATACTTTGAGTTACCAATTGTTTTCTATATATAAATGTATTGTTTCAAATAAAGTTACAAGTTTTAAAATTACATATTTCATTTTGAATATTTCGCTTATCAAGATAGAACTTACACCATAATAGAGTTATTACATCAAGTTATGAAAATTAAAATTGTCGATGATGAACAAATAATTGTTGGTAATAAATCATCACTTAATTTATAAACATAATGATAGTGCACACTAAACCCCTAATCTTCTTCAATTTTACATTAGATAGTTTTACTGGAACTAAGAAATAATATTTTCTTCTTCGTCCCAGTTAGACAATCTAATAAGCATGATGACTCTCGATTGAATTCTTGCCAGCTGTTAATATAATCATTTTATCACAATTGAAAATACTGATCACAAACTATTTTGTTATCTTGCCATCGTCATGCTATACATTTAAATATATTTCACAAGCATAGAATCCCCTGTTCCCTACCAAAGATTCGCCTTGTTTTCACTTGCAAAATTTTATTTTTAACCATATTTTTGATAATTAACTTTGTTCAGTAGTCATATCAGTCAAATGTAGCCATATGATATTTAATTAAATAGATTAAAATATATCAGATCAACTAACTTCGTTTACGTATTTTATACTATAAATTATAAAAAATGACAAATAAAATAAATATTTATAAATAATAAATAATTATATAAGATGTTATATAGTTTATATTTATATAAAGTTAAAATTTGAAATATACATGTTTTTATGAATTAACTGATAAATAATAAACGACGTATGAGAATAAGGTTATTTGCTTAGATTGTGTAATTGAAGTTATGTACCATATGGGCATTCAACTGCCCATAAGCTCTATAAAAATTATTGTTGAGATAAACGTATCATAGTTGATAGTAAAGGGATAAATGCCATCAAGAGGATCTGCATTGCTATCAGTTTTCGGCATCTATTCCTCAACACAACATAAGCAGCTGCGCCAATTACGCTAATGACGTATTTCTTATAATGAAATTTGATTATTTAGTTCACAAATACTGATTATTTAGTATATCTTTTAAAAATTTGATGGAAATAAGAAAGCTTTTTTACTGAATACTAATTTTTATAATCTCAAGTATTCATTTTAAAATGAAATTTTTGTTAGAAACGATTCATTAGGTTACTTTAGATTACCATGCCATTTGATAACCATCGATTGTCAACGCTTTCTAAGCAGTAGATCTTACGGTTGACATTTTTGTAACTGCTATCAATTTACGTGCTCATTTCTTATTTTAGCTTATTCTTATATTTTGTCACATATTAAAATGACTATAAGAGCCTGTCTTATTTTTCTTATTACATTTTGAAGTCAAATATTTATAGTTTGAATTTTTATAGTTTCTATGCTTTTAAAGTATTTTGTCTTTTATATCACGGTAACTGTGAGCTCTAAAATTTACTTTGCTTGCAAAACAACTATTCAATGCTGAAAACCTAACAAATTGTTCGAAATTGATAATTATTGATAATTCCTTTATCACACTATTTAACATGTCTATTTCATAAAAAGCTTCTGGCTGATTAAGAAATGTATCATCAGTTTGTAGCTTCTGAAAACATTACACTGAGAATACATATTGTTTTATACCGGGATTTTACACAGTTGTAAATAGTGTCATTTATACAAATAAAAACACCTTAACTGTAAGATCGTCTTTTTGTTGCTAACTGTAAAAGGCAGCAAATATGTTGTATCAATGTTTATAAAGGGTAACCACTGTGTATGTGATATTTAAATATTTAATATCTTCTTCAACTTATCTCTCACAGAGAGGTCGCTTCCGCCAACAACTTCTTCGACACAGAACTAATGTGAGCCATCTCATGTACCATATCGGTTGCTATTTCCAGGGCCGTCATGTCATTTTTGACTCAATCCTTTAGCGTTTCTTTGGCCTTCCGCGACGTCATTTGTCCTACTACATGCCCGAGGAGAAGACGATCACTGGATAGGAAGCGCTGAAAAGGTCGAGATCAAAGAGAAATGACGTCACGGAAGGTCAAATAAACGCTGGAAGGATTGCGGCAAGAAAGATATTAAGGCCCTGGGAATAGCGACTGATATAGGACAAAATTAAAATATATGGAATATATCACTCATATTCTGTGGGCCATAAGATATTTAAACTTTATCGGACAAAAGAATTTGTCGTTTATGGCTGTCAGATAGTTCTACGAATTCTGTAAAGTATCATACCTGTACAGTATGCAGTCATTTACATTCTTCATTTGAATTAATTAAATTATTTGATAATTATCTTTTCATTCATTTAATATCATAAAATGAATGAAATTTATTAATATTATTAATATTATTAATATTATTATCTTATTAATATTATTATCTTATTAATATCTTATCTAATCACGAATATGTTTACATTAATGATTAATATGCTAATTAATATGATTAATGTGTTTATAATGTGTTTTAAATATTCCGCAATGTTTTTATTGAAAATATAATAATTTAAGTGAGGAACCTTTTATTTATTAAATAAGTCTGTAAATTTTGGGTTTGTGCAAACCTCTTATAAACACAACAGTTATGTAAACGTCACACTTCGAGGATCAATCGGCGCTTTGAAGATATTTAACATAATAATAAAATTCTCGCTCTTAAGTGTATTGAGACACTAACTGAGAATCAAAAAGAACTAAATTCGATATTCTATAAAAATCATTTATTACCATTTGAGTAAAGACAAGCTGCATTTTGGATTAGATTTATAGTGCCATCCATATTCGTTGAGTCTTCAGATGGATAGTCGTTTGAAATCACTTACTAGAGCTAATCAACAACTACTTGATTATATCATAATCACTTGATTAAAATATTTATTTAACATTTCACTGTATAAAAATGACTTATCGCTTGGTTAAAACGTCTATTAGTCTTTTTTTGAACCCTACTCAAATTTCAATAACAATTTCATAATAATAAAGATTTTCTTAAATAAATAACAACTGTTATAAAGACAGTCAAATTAAGACTGCGAATATTTCTAGTTCTTTCTTCTTTGTATCAGCGGCAGTCTTCAGTAATAATTCACGGCCTCAGGTCCAGTGGGATCTGAGCCCTTTAGTCACACCAACACGCCGCCCTCCGACTGAACCATCCGTGGTCTTTCACTCCCGAAGAATTTAGTCGAAGCGGACTATGTTCGGTAATCTTGAGATAATGAGCTTGATAAATCTTAAGATTTGCTCGTGGGAATGTCCTCTTGAAAAAAGGCTAATCCCGATATAGCTGAGGTACCCCAGAGGCGCACTTGGGTTTTCGAATTCAATGCCAGATGCTGAGCTCTGTTTTAGGGCCCACCTAGCTTTCTTCATGATAAGTTTGAGTCTATCCAGGTCAGCTTTCGCCGACCAATTCATCGTAACGGTGAACCCCAAATATTTTACTCGACTCGTAAAGATGGGGAGTGGTTGAGGCTGCAAAATGGAGGAGAGTGCAGAAAGTGTTAATCTCTTAAGTTTCTTTTTGGTGGCAGGGGCGCCATGAAAGACGATCATCTGCGATTTTTCGGGGTTTAAAACAAGATCGAATGATTGCAACTGATCTTTTAATCTTAAAAAGAAACGGCTGATGTCAATACTACATCTTTACATTTGCGTTCAGAGAACAGTGGTGTGGTATCATCATCTTAATCTGTAGATTAAGATGATGTAAATCTTGATAGCGTTTGAATTTCTTGTATAGTTCAATTGAGGCAGCAAGATACAAGATTGGAGAAAGTGGGGAGCCTTGACGGCACCCATGTAATAGGGTAGAACTGACGTGCTTCAAGGTCATCTTCATAGAAGAATCTCTTGGTATACAACAATATTATCACCCTGTTAACAATTCTCGCAGGCAACCTAAGGGACTTGAGAGAACAGAGAATAAAAGGAATGGAAATGCGGTCAAATGCAGCAGAAAAGTCAAGATAAACAGCCACAGCAAGCTGATGACTATTATCTTGGCAAAACTGATGCAATTCACTTATCGCAATCTTTTACGTACTCATGAAACCCTATGGGATTAAATTTCGCATACTTAGATGGTCGCGGATTTTACGCGCTAGCGCCTTTTCGTCAATCGAGATGAGGGAGTTTTGAATCGAGATAGACCGCAGATCTTTAGGACATGAAATCGATTTTTTTGGTTTAAAAACACGAGTGCTGATATTAACGCCAGCAACATTGGACGTGGAGGCTAGTAGCATTGTGATGGCGACCTCCTTTCTCTGACTATCTGTTAAAAGCTGACAGACCTTTGTGGAGAGTGGCGCGTGGAGTTTGAAGGTACCCGGAAGTGGCCCCCAGGAGTTTAGTATAAGCCAGGAATTTAGTATATCTGTGACAGATAATTCATTTATCGTGATATGCTTAGAAACATGCAACCTTGTTTTAATCGGTTGCAATTCCAATTCAACTTTATCTGCTTGTGATATTGTAGATAAAGTCTCGATTTTTTAAGTGATCTATTCAGAGAGAGTGTGTCATCATATCTGGTTATTTTAACGCTCGTCACATGAGTCCATCCCCGGTTAAACTTAATCATTGTTATCATTGTTTAATTCGCACGGCTTTGAGTTATAGTACATAAAGAACGTTGGATCTTTATCTGAGTGTCTGTCAAAAGCTGACAGACCCTAGTGGAAATTGGTGAGTGGGATTTAGAGGTGCCTAGAAGTTGCCCTAGGAGTTTAGGATATATGTGACAGATAAGTATCTGCTCCTGAAGTCACACCAAGGCGGGATTGGTTGGGGAGTTCGCGTGGTTCCATAATTATGTAGGGATAGTGACTTCTCAAAACTTTGGTAAGACTTATGCTACCGATCCAACCAATGGCTCTATCCTTCTAGTAGATAAACCTCCTTCTTGAATATCTTCCAAAAGGAAAACTAAGAAGGATTAAGGCGAGCAATGCTTGCCCTATATCTACTCAGCTTGAACTTATATCTAGTTCTCCAGTATTTATTCGAGAGGACCTGTCTGGCAGAAACAGTGAGATTGAGGATGTGAACCATTTAAACTAGGACCTTGAGTTTTGTTGGAGTGGGATTCTATGTACGACCTTTATAGGTAGTCGAGAGAAATGCAGTAGCTAGCGAAGAGAGGTAGGAATTAAATTCGGTCAAACTCTCATTTCCAATTACGGGGAAGAGTTTTATAGCTGCCTGAGAGAAGGCCACTCTGATAGGATAAAAATGAAACTTCCTTCTAAGCAACGTATCTTCCTCTATCCGCCAGCGAATTAGGTCATTAGAGGTGGTATGTTGTTGTCGCGACTGCTCAGTACAGATAAATTTTAACAACCACATCTTATGTAGCAGTAAAATGTCAAGGAGAGAATTAGTTGTTAAACAATGAAAGTTGGGGAAGGTGGTTTTTGAATAAGATAGTCGTTCCTGGCTCTGCGGAGTGCTGCATTGATCTAACGATCAATTATGTCGTTGAAGTCATTAAGTAACATGTCATAACCGCTACCTAATATACGATTCAGAATGTCACTTCAGGATGTGTTTACCGTTTTTACAGAGTGATATAGCTAAGCAAGACATGGCTGGACAAGAATAGTTTATTAAGAGCAAAGATTCTAAGGAGCTCTTAACTAGGGTAAAATACTTAGAGATGAAGAGGAGTGACATTCAGAATGTCACTTCAGGATGCGTTTACCGTTTTTACAGAGTGATATAGCTAAGCAAGACATGGCTGGACAAGAATAGTTTATTAAGAGCAAAGATTCTAAGGAGCTCTTAACTAGGGTAAAAGACTTGGAGATGAAGAGGACTGAGGCGGGGTTATGTACGGAGTATAGTGGGTGTATATATGCTTAGGAATAAATCGAGTAATGCCCAGGGTGAGACGGATATACCGCGTCTCCTGAAGGACTATAACATATGCATTTAACATCTGCCTATAACATCTGCGACTCTACCAGATAGAAGGCTAAGGACGGAAGCACCTCACGAATTCCACTAAAGGATATTCAGTGAAAAAGACTCTTGAGTACTCCCCATTATGTTGATTTAAATGGAGTGGAATGCCTCCTTCTAGTCGAAACCGTAAATGAGACGGTTGCCCTTTCCACTCCCTGCCAAACTAGGTGGAGTCACTTGCCCATGGGCATTATCTTCATTTCCCGAGGTGACCGCTACTTCACAAACTTTGTCTTTTTTATCCAATGCTAAAGAGGATAGACTCAGCATAGATTCGATAAGCTTCTTCGAATAGGGTGCTCCTTTAGACGACTTAGTATTTGTCGTTGGAGTAATTCGTGACTGATTGAACTTGGCAAATAGATATTGTATTAATGTATGTATTTCTTTCATAATAGCCTGTTGCCTAGTATCAGGAAATTTTTTTCAGTTGATCTAATATTGTCCGAGCAAGTTTCGGCGAAGTTAGCCGGTTTAGCTGGCGATTCGCAATGGCGTTTCTTATAGTTTTTAAAGAAGCTGTATTTTCTTGACTAGGATGGGTGTTCCCCACCCCAGTTTGAACAGTAGGGAGGCATTTCGCATTTTCCAAAATGATCATTTGGCGATCCGCATACCCCACAAGTTGAGGGAAGATTGCATTTTGATGCCCAATGCCCCTATTGATGACAGCTATTGCAATGGGATACGTCTGGGAATCTGAATCTATAACAGTAAAAGACAGGTTATGTCCAAGGAGAGGGTTACATGAGGTATTCACAAGGCATTCTGCCTGGTCCACAGACGTTGAGCAGAAGGCCACGGGTATCGGAAGGCTATTCCTTCCCGTGATTAAACGCATATTAGATACATTGTATTCTTTTTCCAGAGCCTGTACGTCGTCATCTGACAGAAAGGACGGAATGTTATTGATTTTTACGGATGCCTCGATTGGCTTGAATGTTATCGTTCCAGAATCAGAAAAACTCCTCTTGAAATACTCGATGTAGCCAACTGCGAGGTCTGAAGTACAGAAGGATATTCGAATTTCAGCTTCAGAATACTTTATGGAGTTGAATAATATCCTTTTTTGTACATTTCTGTGAATCCTTTCAGAAACTTATTGAATAAGTTATGTTTTTCGAATGGTTGGAGAAGGTCACAATTACAAAATTTTCCAATTTTGGTACATGGGGTAGTTCTCTCTCCGTGCTCGAGATCAAATTTAACGAACAAAGTGCACTTACCTTCTTTACTGTCCGCATTTGCTGGAAAATTTGTTTTCATGAAATGATTTGATCGCTTCGTCGTATACTTACTTTCAATGTTCATCGCTGTTGATAACAATTTCAAATGATTAGTAAAAAATGTGTTTCCGCATCCTCTACACAGCAAACTCCATAATAGTGTTTAATATAACATCCATCTAGTGACGAACGAATACTTTAACATTATTTCGTTTGAAACTGTTTTACACAATTTTCAAAGTCAAATTATACCGTCAAGATATAAAAGAGCTGAAATATAAATGTATAATTTATAAGAAAAAACTATTACAAAAGCTATCATTGTAAAAAAGTAATTATATAAGTAAGTAAGTAAGGGCTATATTAATAACTATATAACTGATAAAAACTTAAGAAACAAAAACATGCAAAAGACAACTTAAAATAGAAACTGTTCACGACGTGTATTTTGAAATCTTCAACTTATATTATTTATATACTTGTCGTTAGTTTTATAGACTGGTGAATAAAATATTAAAAACAAAAGGAATATTAATGTTGAATCAAATCTGAAAAAACATACCATCGAAATTAGAATGCAAAAGAAGTTAGCTAGATGAGAACGAATCTTTCTATTAGGAAATTCTATGTATTTAAAACAAATAAATGGTATAATATGCATATTATCCAAGAGCTTAAAAAGTATGAAATACACGCTTAGTAGATAACTAAAATGTATCCTTTTACAAAAGTGTCTGATGAGTTTGAAAAATCCCGATTTCGGGTTTTAGAAAAAGTACCGTTTGTTGTCAGAGCACGACGTGATTTGTCATTCATTGCTTCACACTCTATTTGTGGCGTACAATCGTTATGTTAATTAAATTAAAAGTAAATTATTAAATTAAATTATTAATTTAATTAAAAAATAAATTAGTAAATTAAATTATTAGCGGATTGTCATTTAATTCTTAAATTATAATTATTTTGATTCGTAATTTTACTTGTTTTCTATAATTTAATGTCGTACGTTATTATAATATCACGAAAGTGATAATAACGTGAGACTAAACTCAACTAATCGAAAAGCTCTGTCAAAAATAAATTAGTTTTTAAACAAATCACCATAAATATCGGTATCTTGTTGAATTAGACCACTTCATGTAATTTCATATTCTGATAATAATCATTTTAAATAATTTACAAGTTTTTATCAATTTCCTCGGTATTTTTATCTTATTTATAAAAATGCTTATCTATAGCCCTAGAGTCCAGTTCGAGTTCTGCGGTATAGTATATTTAATTATAAGCTAATTTAATTTAAATTGGATATTGTTGTCATTTTGTATGTAAATTTACTGTTTATCATTTACTACGTACACAAAAAAAATGTCAGTATAAAATATTTTAAAATTTTTACAAAATCCTTGTTTTCCTTTAGTATTTTGATGATGCTTGACAAATTTCATATTGGAACATTTAGTTATTCACAAGAACTTAAAATATTTAGTGTCTAAGATTTTATTCAAAAATTTTTTAAAATTTGTCTAAAAATCAATTTCAATATTTAATACATATCCAATATTATTATAAATATAATTTTAATTTATAATTATGAATTATAATTTGAACTGTAATATGTATTTTTTGACATCATCAAATAGCATTTTGCTATCATATATTAAGAAATGCCTGCCTAAATTAATTCGGAAAGTTTGAATTCCGAATTTATCATAATTTTTCTGTTATGATCGAAAAGTTTGTAACTTTCCGATCAAAACTTATTGAATGTCATTGCCAGACATCTATAAATACTGATTTATACGCAGGGAACAATATAAGTATTTTTGTAAATAAATGAAAATTCATATTTCATGTAACGAAGCACAAGGGCTAACAAATGATTTAGACGTTCTGGTTTCTAAATATATGGACACTAGAGCTATAGAGCATATTATCTTGATAATAACATGTAGTTTTCTGTTACTTTTATAGCTTTCCAGGCAGGCCGATGCAGAAATTTGTATTTCTAAGAATCGAGGATTTACGGATTTACATAAAAATAAAAATAAAATAAATTATTTCATTATGTGCATTTTAAATTCAATCGGATTCGGTTTCGTGCATTTAGTGTGATGTTAGAACCAGTTTTCTTAAAAATAATATTAGCATTTGAAAGAATTCCGTAGAACATCTGATATTTTTTTATTTTTATCTTTTGGAATCCTAAATATACCGATAAATATAAATATAACGATATCGAATTTAAATTTAATTGTATATTTAGGATTCAAAATTAACAGTTATACCTGAAGAAACGAACAGGAGTATTATATCTTTACTTCATCAAGTAAGTAAAGAAAAATATAAGACTATTTGATTTTTCTTGCGAAGATTCACATGTAGCTTAAATATACTAAAATCGATAAAAGTTGGCAACTAAACACATCGTTGATTCAACTTCACACTTTATGTTTAATAGTGAATGAAAAACTAAATGAAACTTGTGTACTTCTATCAGGATTGGGGTTAGTCACGAGCAAGTCCAAATTGTCTGATCCATTTAACTATGAAATTGTTTAAAACTTATTTTTTTTACCATTTTTATTTGACAAATAGCAATCTAGCAACTAAAATATTATACCAAAAATTAAAAGGCTCTGAAATTATCGAAAGCATAACGAGTTTGGAATAATTTTTTACAGCAACTATATTTGTATAACCGGAAACCTACGTAACCCTTTATATTTTATATTAAAATTACATTCGATATATTTATTTTTATTCGATGTATAAATTATAATGAAAAAGAGCTGATTTAATTATTAAATAATTTACCTAATTGGGAGCACCACTTTGCAGTTGGGATTTACACTATAATTCCATCAAATATAGATTATTTCATGTATAAATAAATGATTAATTGTATAATTTTAATATAAAAATATGTTATTTATTACGAATAAAATCTTTTTGAAAATCTTTTTATAAATAAAAATTTGTAAAATCTTTAAATTTTAAATTGTTTTCTCCAGCATAATGTTGTCCACATTCACTATATATTATATTTAATTTTCATTTTTTATAAATTTGCATTTTTACTATATTTTTAAGATATATATACATTTTTATGTATGTAAAAATTTTTATTTATATACATAAACATCAATAACATAATGCAAGCATTATTTTTAATTAATTTATTCATTTGGTAAATAATTAAAATTTATGCAAATATTAAGAAACTGCTCAATCCCAAACAAAATAAAACTCAAGTAATTCGGTGTTGTTTTGTGTGCAACTAAAAGTATCAGTCTTCTAAAAATGTACATCGTAATGATTATCCCGATTATTTTTGATTTCCTCACTCTTATTCGGAATTAGCACCTCGATTCTCCAAAATACTGTTGTCTACAAATTACATCCACAATATAATTCATCCACAATGTGGATAAATTACATCCACAGTGTCACCATTATTTATATTCTAACGATGCTATGCTGCTTTTTAATTTGGTAACTTCATTTATGTTCAAAATTTACATTTAGTTTTAGCACATCTTTCATTTCTCCCATAAAAATTTTGTCTTCCAAAATTTGTATTAATACGATCTTGGGATAAGATCAAAAGATCACTTAAATTCCGAGTCTTTTGAAAATATTTTGTAGATGCAATTTGCTATGGTGTCACATTATTCGGTGTGCAAGCTATTCTTCATCCTTTCCAAAATCTCTGGTTAGTTGAATTAACCAGAGATTAATATCTAATTAATCAGTTTAGAAGGTTTTTAAGATTTTTAGACTTTCATGTGAATAACATCATGTTTGTCAGATTCCCTATAAATACAATGTTTTAGGAATAATAAATTAGCAGGCTATATTATGAGTATACCTTCTATATACCTCCACTAAAATGTGGGATTCTCTTACTGTTTGGATATAAAATTCTCTTATATATTTGCAATAAACATATTTGCGTAGGTTGGTGCGACCGGTGTACCGCAGTTCCTTCCTTTGTATGTAATATTAAATTCAAATGCATTTGATTCCAAAACCAGTTACAACAGCTCTGACGGCCATTGGTCAGCATGTCTTTTTTAATGTTTCACAAATAGAATAAATCCTTTGTACAGTACCTATCGAAGTACATAAAGATTTTATATACTTCGATAATAAAGAGCCGTCTCCTCAATTAAGAGCCGATTTTTAATTTACGTTTTGATTTTTGTTAAATGTTAATACTTATTGACAATAAGTATACCAATTCGGCCGCATTGTGCTTTGGGACCGGAGATATAATCAAAACCTGGTTATGAACACGAGCAATTTTTTATTATGGTAGACAAAGCCTACGTGCATTTTTACTGGCTTGCTGCATGTGTGCACATTCTAGTATTTTCTAAAGCAGAAATGCGTATCGGTTGATTATGAAAATACTGAATGTATCGCAAGATTCTAAATGGAATATTGTGAAAAGTCGTTTTACAATACGGTTCAGGAGCCAAAGCTGGCTACAATTGATTGTTATTCATATTTGATGATGAAAAAATGTCTTTATAGTTATCATAAAATCAATCGAAACGCACCCTAACCACTTCATCCGACTGAGGATTACTGCTGAGTGGTTAGGAACGTCTCGAAGTAATACATTAAACTGATTATCGAAGTCCAGATTTTAGCGAAAATATTGATTATATAAAGCTATCTTATATATTACTTTTATATCCTCTGAATGAATCAAGATCATCTATTGACACATTTATGCGATTGAAGTAAAGTCAAGATCGGCAATGAGAAAAAGATAAATTATCTCAACTATATCTAGTACTATTAGAGTTTGTCTAGTACCTCGTACATATGACTCGTGTCCCTGCCATATGCCGATCCTCATCTGCATCCAGTAATGAGAGGGATATAGAAATGATGAGTCATAGTGATGACGAAACGGTATTTGTTACTGTTATCGTTGTTCTTCGCGCCTGGCTTAAATGATTAGCACTATATATAGTACTATATATAGTGCTAATCATTTAAGCCAGGCGCGAAGAACAACGATAACAGTAACAAATACCGTTTCGTCATCACTATGACTCATCATTTCTATATCCCTCTCATTACTGGATGCAGATGAGGATTGGCAGATGGCACAGACACGAGTCATGTGTATGAGGTACTAGAAAAACTCCAAAAATCTCGTGGAGTGCGCTAGAACAGTACTACTGCTCACTGCATATGATCATTATCAAAAGCACTGACAAATGCCAGCGCAGGTCTCATTTATACCGGCCAACTTCTTTTTATGTATTTTCAGTGTCTGGCCTAATCATTTAGGCCAGACACTGAAGAGATGATGTTTCTCAAAATCGAAACGGTATGCTGTCTTACATCTATCTGAAAAGCAGGTAGATGTAATAGACAGTCCTGGTTTTTTAATAAAACCTCTATATATAGAGAGAGGTCAATGTTTTTACCATCAATAGGTTTTAGCCGATAACACCGTCGGCTAGGACTCTCTCCATTGAGTTATTATATTAGTTTTCTATTTCAAAATTCAAAAACACTAGCCAAAACAGAGAAAATTTATATTTTAAACGTTTCGTCCTTTATGGACTTTCTCAACGAATTCCTATAACTTTCTTCCTCTGCATATATAAAGCTGCATATATACAATATATAGTGAGTCATTTTGTAAAATAATATGAATTTAAAAATCTCACTGATTTTAAATGCTTCTTTTACGAAACGGCTTTTCGAAAAAAACGTCTTTACGATCACTTAGATTCAATGATTGTTAACATCAATTATTTTAATGAATAAATTTGATAAAATTCTTTGGAATTTTATCAAGAATTTTATAAATTTTTCGAATGTTATAAAATATCAATTAATAACTTTATTTATCTATTGTGATGAGCTACTATCATATATATAAATTATCATTTGATAAATGTGAATACAGTATTTATTATACACTTCCTTGATTTTATTATAATAAAGGCATAATTTTATCAGCGTATTTTTCTTCAAGGTTATGGCAATTTATCAATTTACCTATGCAAATTGATGTTTATCTTTTTAGAGTCAACACACATTTACATCTAATTGAGAATATAAAGAGTATCTGTTGTTGTCTTACTATCGCTGATTATAAGATGGTGAGGATGTTGCATTCCATAAAATATTTGCTGGTGAAAATGCATTTTTTGTTTCGATCGACCTTTCCTGATTTTTATTAATCAACAAAAAGTAATCAGTAATCAGATAGTTGCATTATTTAGTAAATAGTTCAAGAGCCGATTATGCATTTTTTAAACTGTCGTTATTTATATCTGATGGAGATAAATAACAAATATGAATAATAATACATTTTCTCAGTTTACATATTTATATGAATTAAATACGAATATTTTGTGGTTGTAAGTCGGTACATTAGGCTAGACTCCTAAAACTGGTGATGCATCTTAAAAAATCCCATTTCCATATGCTATTTTTGCGAAAATTAAATCCTTATTATTTAAAGCATCCATCACTGAAAGGGAGTAATAAGTTTAATAAAGATCCGGCGATGATTCCCATGGTTCCACTGCATGTTGACGGATTCATGGTAGAAAGCAGTGACAGTTCTGCTATCCACTCAGATGTTGAGACCACCGCTGCGAATTTTGACCAAAATAAAACGCGCTATCCGAAAATACATTATCGATTTGAGCATGTTAACATTTGCGACTATTACAGACAGCACTTTGTCGGTAAGGTAAGATGAATTTACTAATTTGTTTCTGATATCGTATAATCATCTAAACAAAATATTATTTGTAAATAACGTGTTTACATTTTTTAAGGATTTACCGATTTTTTGACGCTTATCTTAATTACTTAAATTCTATGCTAATTGTTTAAAATTATTATAAAATTTAACTCTTTGTATTATCTATACCACAATGGACAACTGGCGGGTCGGAGGCTGTATCTAGCCTTTAAGGATTTTCATCCTGCATGCATCTATAATTTGAAGCTCCTATTCAGATAAATCAAATTTATTTTAATTTCCTTCTCCTCAATTAAGAGCCGATTTTTAATTTACGTTTTGATTTTTGTTAAATGTTAATACTTATTGACAATAAGTATACCAATTTGGCCGCATTGTGCTTTTGGAACCGGAGATATAATCAAAACCTAGTAGCATATCTGCATTTTAGCACACAAATGATTTCTAATGGAATATACTATATTATTAATATTTTAAAAATTATATTTAGTCGATAAAAAAACTTAAATATAAATTTTATAACTTAAATCATAACTAATTGTAACTTATAATATTATAAGATTATAATATTATATAATATTATAATATTAAATAAAATTATAATATTATAATATTATTAATATTATATAATATTATAATATTAAATAAAATTATAAAATTATAATAATATTATAATATTATAATCTATTTATAACTTAAATTGTATTTAAGTTGATTTGCATATTGCATATGCAAATTTAATTGAATAATTCTTGATTTCAAATTAAATTAGCATTTGTAGAGAAGGCGCAACCTTTAATTTGAAAACATACATATATTTGCAATTACTCACAATTTTCAAATTGTAAATTTCAATTTTCAAAGTTTGTTTCCTAAAAAATATATACCTGTGCAGTCAATATTACCATTGAAATGGTGATTACTATTTTTATCCTGCACGTTGCTTTAATCCTATCTATAAGCTAACATCAGTACCCTACATTTTAGTATTGGTGGACCTCATCAGCCACTGATCCAATACCTACTTTTCAAGTTTCGGTCCTTTCAATGTTGGCTGACGATCACTCGATTCGTCTGCCTTTTGGAAATCACATTTGTAATGAAATCATTAGTGATTTCAAAAATATTTTTTTAATAAAACGCTGATTTAAATAATTTAAAAGTGTAAACCACTAATTCCCTTGCGTTATAAGTTTTTACAAATTCACGTTAACGCTTATCATTTTTATCATAAAATAATAACTTATTTTGATGCTTATCATAACGCTTATCATTTTTTATTAAAATATTTTAAATAATTTAGCTTTGGTTCTTTTATTTTAAATTTAATTACCTAATTTTTTAAAATATTAACGAAGTCCTTTGATTCTTTTTAAAATTCTGTGTTGATCTTTATTTTTAGGAGCATTGTAACTTTATTTTCCTGGATAGTTTAGTTGGTCTAGCCATTCTCTCATTAAAGCGAGAGGCTAATGGTCTTGCATATCGTTCAATATTTAGGTTCGTTCATTTTAAAATTATTCACTTCATCGATTATTCTATGATTAGAACGGATGTGAGTTCAAAGTATGCGATTTTTGACTGTACAAACTGTACAGATGTTAATCCTGCGACTTTATGTGTCGCAATTGCCCGGCAGCTAGATACACGATTGTCAAAATTTGATGTCGAATCAGTTTCCTATCTTAATTGTCTAGATGTATATGCGATGTGAATACAATGTTTATCTACTTGAACTTTTAAAATTTAGACCAGTGATCAAATTCTCTCATATGATGAACGAATTGAAAGCAAAACATTTAAATTTGGAGTTATTCTTCAAAGAGAAGGACAGGTGTTTTTTACTGCATGCACACTGTATTTATTACTCACTTATTTTATCAAATATGAAAATGATCAACTATTTTGCATTTTACTTATTTTGTGTTCGAGTACACTATAAATGGGTCTTGTTAAATAATATGGTTCTAAGAAAATTTACTATTTTATAATTCATTTCATAATATTTTATATATAAAAATATAGTAAAATATTTAATATATCAAAATATATTAGTATATTTTCAATAATATTTATATTTATCTAATAGTTATATGTTATACTAAATAATATATTATTTATTTTTAAAGTATTGTTCCTATTCTTGATACAGCAGGATGCTACATCTACTTGGCTGGCTGCTCCAGTGGTGTAGATATACATTGTTGTATATTACTTTAATAAGTAGATGATATAATACTTTAATAAGTAGATGTAGCGCTGAATCGAGATACATACGTCCCGAGTTCAAATCCGATCAGCACCAGTGTACGGAGAAAGCAGATAATAAGGGTCGACACGTGAAATGTAGGTCTGGGTCAGCAGCTGATGAGACCCACCCAGACTGATTAGTAGCGTCCTGCTGTATCAAGAATAGGAACAATACCTGTGAGGATAATATTGTACCACAACCAGAAGAATTTCAGCTCACAGATGCATTCAAGTTAAATTTTTAAAGTATTTAGTTATTAAACATATAAAAAATTAAATTCAATTTTTCAAATAATTATTTTCTGCAAATTTGCTAAATCTGGGGTAGTTGTTATGACGATCACGTAATATTGTAATAATTGAAATAATACTGCATGATCACTTAATAATAATCACTTGATTGTGTTAAATACTTTTTGATTAAGAGGATTAATTGGATTGATAAGATTTCGTTCATAATCTTTGATTGATAATATTTGATTTTTAATCATTTCGTTTCTATAAAATCGAAATCTCATTATTGTATTTTTATGTGATTTGTATTGTATTTGACAATCCAATATTGACTTTTGTAAATATGACGATGAATTCAGACAAATTCAAAAAAATATGAAATTAATTAAATTGGATCCTTTGTCGATATTTTAATCAATTTAAAACCAATGAGATTTTAATATTCCAGATAATAATATAAGGAATTTGTTTTTTATTTATTTCTAGAGAAATAAAATATATACAATTTTTATTATTGAATTGTATTCAATTAATATTTAAATTTATTTATTATATACAATTTAAATATATAATTTAAGTTATATAAAAATTTTTCTAAAATAAAAAATGCCGTAAAATTTGTCAACTTTTTTTTCTGGCAATTTTTATAACTTTTATTATCTCTACATTAAGATAACGGAAGAACAAATTTTACACAATACTGAACACAGTGAACAATTCGATACTTTTTTGGAAACAATTGCAGATCGAGTTAATCTTAAGGATTTTACCCAGTACGTCAATTAATTTAAAAGCTTCCGTATTTGCAACATTATATTTTATAATTAATATTATTAATAATAATATTTTTATAATAAACATAAATTATTATGTATTAAATTAGTAAATTGTCATAATTTTATAAAAAATTGTCTTGAATAACCTTTTTTAACCAATTTTTAAAAAATTGAATTTAAATACTTACAAAATATCATACAATAATATATACAACGACAATCATCGACTATATTAAAGAAACTTGGAGAGATAAAATATACAAATGGTCGAACTATCTGCGAACAAGAAATGCTGTTCATGTAATGGACAGACTGCGGTATGCAAAGAATGTATATGCGTTAAAGCGGTAAAGTGTGCATTAATTGATGTGCACATAGACGTTCGAACCGTGAACAATCAGTGCAACCGCAACTTCCAAATTTGAAATGTCCAACAACAGACATCTTAACAAACAATTCAGATAACTAAGATATCCAAAATTTATTGATTCAAGAAACTATTACCATGGAAATGTACTGGAGAAAACTACGAGGTTTTGTCGATGTTATCCTTCCAAGAATATTGTCCTTCATATATGCTAGCTCAAGATTCTCTCTTTGGATTTTGTGCTACAAAGGCAGTTCGCGAAGCAAATTTCAAAATTGCTAAACCTCAAAGTAAATTAAGAGTGGATGAAAATTCAGTTAATTGATGGACGGACAAATCGCGTATGAATCAATTGATTAACAATTCTGTCAATTTCTATCTCAATAGTTTCATTAATAAACAGGTTTCCTATACAGTTTGTTCTTATTTTGGTTCGTCGGTAGAAGACAAATAGTACTCCAAGTTGACAAGCTCTCTCAATAAGGAAAGTGATAGGACATCGAACTTGATAATTAGAAAAGTGCCTTTAAATGATAATGACGTTAAATTTTTTACTAATCTCTTTCAGGAAATTTAGTGGCCATTAACCAATAATAGTATGAATCTACCTCGGCTCCCAGCTAGTCATAACAAATCGCCTCCTTGGGTAAAAGTAAAGACAAACATCACTAATGCCAAATATTCTCTAAGATCATCTTTTAAGCTTCAAAACTTTGATCGCTTTAATAAAGTATATTTATCTCCAGATTTATCGAAGCTCGAGCAACAGGAATACAAGCAGTTGCTAAATGAGTTGATTGGGGGAAGGAAGCAGATCCCATTGAACATTATGTAATTAGAGGTAATGGATAATAACGCTAATAATAAGCAAAACAGTTTCACTCGTAAAGCACGTTATGTCTAACCTTGATAAATCGTAAACATTAAAAGTTGATACTCACGTTCTGTCCGGTGATATATGCCAAATCAAAATTACTGATAAGGTAGAAAGATATTTTCCGTAGCATAGTCCCGTAGAACAGATCAGGATGTTGCTTTACAATGTAGAGGGTTTACACTATCTCATTAATACAGGCATAGTTTCTTATTTGCACGATTTTGATATTCTCATATTACTAGAGACATTTTCTGTCTCATGAATCACTATCATCATTATACTCCATTTAATCCTTGCAATGAGTCGTGGTAGGTCAATGGGAGGAATCCTTTGCGTAATCTAAACAAATTATTAGTATTCCTATTTTGACATTGGTCACACACTTCAGATGCCTTTTAATTCCACGATCAACCTCTATAAATTAAGCATTAACAACCGTCAAAACACTACCTCAGTAGTGTACTGAGGTAGTGTACTCTTTATACAAATACTAGTACTCTTTATACAAATCTAGATTTAGTAGATATTAAAGAAGCGTTAGTAAAATTAATTAATCTTATGTTCGGAAAAAGATATACATATATATGTTATAATAATTATAACGCCTATCTAACAAAAATTAAACCATCAAGTAAATATAAATATATGGATAAAATTGAATTAATAGAATCCTTAAATATTTTGATAAATCAAAATTATTTAAAAGTAGGGACATCTATATTTAGACAAGTAAAAGGTGTTCCAATGGGTGGTAATAGTAGCCCAATTATAGCTGACTTGTTTTTAAGCTTTATAGAATATGAATTTGTTCATAACTGTGTAAAAACTAAATCTAAACAATATAAATATATGAAATATATGTTTCGATACATTGATGATATATGTGTATTTAATTCTAATAATTTTTATTCAATTAGTGAGCACATTTATCTAGAAAGCCTTGTTCTTAACAAAACCAATATTAATGATAAAGAAGGTGTATATCTAGATATGAACATTAAATTAACATTAACTAAAACTACTATTAATTTATATCGTAAAGATGACATATTTAAATTTACAAGAAACATATTTTTGCATGAGCATTCATGCATACCATATAATATAAAATATAATACATTAAATAATGAAATTTTAAGAATTGCAACAATATGTAATGATATTGGCTTTCTTCAAAATCATTTAAATAATTTAATAGATACATATTTTAAACTAGGTTACTACAAAAATAACATCAAGCAGAAAATAGTAAAATATATAAATCAACACAATAATATAAAGAATAAATTTAAACTCTTAAGTGGCAAATTTTTATGGATGGATAATAAATAATATACTTTGTATTAGAATAAGATACTAGATAGTTATTTCAGAGGAAATACATCATTAACATGTATTTGGCCCCGCTGCTATGTTGGGTAGAGGAGTTAGGGGCCGAAACCTGATAGCATAGCAGTTCCTCCTGATGACCTCTAATTCTTATTCTGATACAACGTCTGTTATTTATTAGTCAATTCATAAAAATGACGTTTATTTTAAATTTCATTTTTTTAACTTGATTTAAATTATAGAAAATCTAAAAACAATTATTAATTTTATTATTTAATTATTAAATTTTGATTTAGCATTATTATGTTTTGTTTATTTTATAATTATATTAAATACGTAGACTCAGTTTGCTGATTTAATTTATCATGTATAGCAAGTGCATGATTTCTTGGGTACATAAATATACCAAACTTGTATATTGATATGGAAGAATTAAGGTCAGCTTTATATAGAATGAATACAAGCAAAGCTTTAGGTTATGACATGTTTTAATGTGAGCAGAGAGGGCAATCATTTCACTTTTTCTATGATTTATGGCTGTTGTTTTTGAATCGAATAACAGCAAGTGCTCTTTTTATAAAGGTATTAAAAAAGTTTAGTTAAAACTGCTTTAGAAATGATAACCCATATAGCACGAATTCATATTGAATTTATGCAAATTCATATTAAATTCAATACAAATATTAATTCTTAGTCAAGTGTACAAACTCTATTCATCTATTATAACTCGTCGGCTCGGGTAATATGTTGAATATTTTTACCCATAGAACATACGAATTTCGTGCAAATTTTTCGACAACGTCTGCAATACAAATACTCATAGAAGCAGTTATAAATGGAAGAGCAAGGAAAACCTATTTATGCAGTATTTTTCGATTTCGAGAAAGCGTTCGACTCAATAGATAGGCATCTCCTTCTAAAAAGATCGATAGATTTCTGAATTTGCGAGGTGCAATAAAGCATGTGCTCAATTAAATGTTATCACCGCATGAGATTTATATTTTTGACGGAGTTCAACAATCTGATGACATAAGTCGAGGTGAACGTTTAGCGGCCGTATTGAGAATTTGCTCTGCAAAATATTTAGTAGAATTCATTCGGTGCGTCTTCTGGGTTCATCCGCGTTTGAAACAGCTAAACGTTACTTCGATATTCTATTCTCACTCATAATGAGTTACGGTATCCAATTGTTTTGGATAGACATGACAGTTACCAATTTTCGTCAGTTTGACTGCAGTTAGTGGGTGTTTTTAAAGATGTATTTCGGAATCTCGATAAAAGTTTTCTCGACGATTTTAGCTTTCCTGACCAAACAAAGCCCACTATCTAAATTATTAATGTAAGGATTCGATTTATCATCTACCACTGCCTGAGAGGAGTGCATATCTAGATGGAAAGTGGAACAAAGCTTAATTAATAAGGAGTACCAGCACACACCAGCAATTATTTATCATTGCATTTGGCTGAACGGGGCAAGTAAACCACAGAGAGCTGTAATTATGCGGGCATTCATAGATGGGTTAAATCATAATTGTCGAAATACACTGCCGTGCCACAATTGCGACTCCAAATGCATTTGCCGCTTCTGTATTTCTCCATATAAGGACATCAATCATTACAAGCAATGCATTGACCTCAGAGCATTAACTCAATTGCAGCTGGAAAAACTATGATTTAATTTGAATTTCTGCTTGGTCTAAATATCATCACTGCCAGTGGCAAAAGAGATTTTATAATTCTCTGTGATTTAATAATGATTAATTAATAATAAAATATTAAAATATTTTCATCATAAAATATTATGTTATATTATGCAATAATATAATTATATATAGTCAGCAATTTTGCAATCACTTAATTTTTACAATTTAATTCTAATTTCATATTGAGTAAATAATAATAATAATTTTTAACTTTAACAGAATAGCATTCTACACAATGAAATCCAATTTTTGAAATTTTGGAATAGGATCAATAAAACACTATTTTATTTTTATATTTCGTTAGCAGTTGAAAACAAAATGCACGTTTTGTTTCTATTTATGATGATGCTACTAGCACCAGCTATCAAAATATAAAAATAAATTAGTGTTTTATTGATCTTGTTCAAACATTCCAAACTTAAAATCGATAATAGAATGCCATCAAAACGTTTCACTTGTAAACACGTATATATTTTACGATAAATATCATCATCAAAAACTATAGAATTTTGGAATTTTGAAGTAGGATCAATAAATAATATTTTATTTTTTATAAATACAATAAAATAAATAATCTTTAAATAAAATATTCTATCTTAACAATAGAATATTCTATTCACATGAAACGTAAATATCAAATATGTGCTTTTGAGGAGTTATATGATATATTAAACCCTTCTCATATTGTAGTAAATATTGTGGATTACTAGATTAACGGTGTGATATGACTTTGGTGACACACTCGATCTCATACCTTTTCTTCTTTAGATTTAGTCATGTTTATTAGATTAAAATGAAAAATACGTGATTACAAATGAAAGTTTTGATCTCAACATAAGTTAGACTTTCTTATTTTAATTAATACCTTATTTATAAATTAATAAATACCGATCATAATGACATCTGCTCGTTTAGCAAGTTTTCTAGAATTTGTGCCTTCTTATTTCTCTTGTCGATCGAAACTGTTTTAATCGTAGTACATTATAGAAATACAAATTGAACAGTTTAATTGTAGGACACATCAATTTTGTTCACCAAAGAATGTTAAATAATTTTTAAATTTTAATTCTAAACTTTATGTTTAGAATTACAAACTAAAATTTGTAATTCTTAAGCTCATCCGATAATTTTCTTCAATGTCATAAACTTAAAGAAAACTTAAATCCTCGATAAATTCTCTTAAATCCTCTATAGCATCCTTTATCCTTTTCATTCACCTTACTTGCAATTTTCTTTTATAATAAAATTCTTTTTACTAATAAAATCTTAATTGCTTTAGTTATCGCGGTGGTTTGGACACCTCAGGAAATGCGGAATCTTACTACACTACATTTAAAGGCAAGGAAATAATGTTTCATGTGTGCACGATGCTTCCCCTAACTCCCGGTGATCATCAACAGCTGCAAAGAAAACGCCATATTGGCAACGATATCGTTATGGTCGTATTTCAAGATTGTGATAGCGTTACATTTTCACCAGACATGCTTCAATCAAATTTTATTCATTGTATTATTGTCGTTCAACCAAAAGTGAAATGCATTCTTGGCAAGAACACTAAAGAAACTGAATACAAGGTACGTACAATTTAACTTTAGCTTTCGAATCAACACGTTAAAATGTATAAAAATCATTATTTTGGCGGAATGATTATCAAATACGAAACTAAAGTTAAATTAAACTAAATTCACATTGGCCTTTGAAGTCTACGAGACAGTGAAATACAAAACCATGAATAAATGTACCTTTGGCTATGAATGCTGAAAATATTAGCCGAGAAACATTAGTTGTTTCTCGGTGAAAAATCTCTCGACGATTACATTTTAAATATTTAGATGACCTGCATTTATTAACTTTATGTGGTAGAAATATAGTGTGTGTAAACGACGGATTTGGGTAATTTACAACGCATTTAATTGCAGGAAACAGTTAGTGTCGTTAGATGGTCACCCAAAACGTTTAACGTATTAATTAAAGAAGACGAAATAAACGGGAGGACGAATCGCAAAAGTGCATGGTTTATATTTAATAGAATTGCTCTGGCTGCATAAAAGCAAACCCATTTTGAAATTTTTTATCGCTGACGCAAAATTACAAATAGATTTTAATTACATTAAACTAACCTTCTTTATAATTCTTAAGAATTTTGAAATTAAGAAATTTTTAAAATAAATAATCCATTTAATTATATTATTATAAAGAATATTTAATAATATCATAAAGAATATTTTTTAATATTCCATAACGTTATTTTATTAAAGGATATTTAAATATGTTTATTAAATATTAAATATTTATATAAAAATGTTTATAAATATTAAAAAGTATTTATATTTTATAAATATAACAATAAATCTAACATTTCTACTGCAGTCAATCAATTTTAAACGATATCATTCCGAAAAATAAATAATTCATTTAAAAACAATTCATTTTAATGTATTTTTATAAATATTTATATTTTAAATATTTAAATAAATATTTTTTATTTAATAAAAAAATGAGAACAACGCTATATAGTATGGAATTATAGCAAATGTTCAAGTTTTTTAACATTTTTGTAATTTTGTGAATTGCATTATTTGGAGTATATAATAAGCCCGGCATCCATTTATAATTTTTATTTATTTGTTAAATTTAAACGTATAGCGTAAAAAGCACTTTTTCCAAGAATATTGACCGTAAATTTACTTTTAAAAAAAGTGTACAATTTACTATGAAACAATTAATTTTCATGTAATTTATATTAAGGTATCAGTGTTACGAAGGAATGATGTTCCTGCTTTTGGCCCAAGTATACCAAGTGAAAATGTTAGCTTAGATAATCTCCGCAATTTCCTTTTGACAAAGCTTATTCACGCGGAATACGCTTGTTATCGCGCTAACAAGTTTTCCACTTTACAAACTCGAACTAGACAATCTCTTTTGCAATCCTTGATCGGTCAGATCAGACCGGATATTGATACTACAGAATATTATTCCTCAAAATCTCCCAAATTATTCCAGTATGCAATTACTATGAAGGACTCTGTTCAGCATTTAGCATTCGTTGGCCATGTCCGCAAAGCAATAAATCGGCGAATTAACAATTTCTTAACCGTTAATCCAGGTCGTACCAAATCACTGCCAAGCAAATTTCCAATTGAGTTAAAAATTATTAATGAGGATCAACTTAAACAGATTATTCAGTGTGAACAAAAGGTATTGCAATTTATTTGTAATTTTGTTATTCGTTAACTTATTGTCAGTTTATTACGACGGATCCAATTAGCATGTAAGTTACGATAACTTACGTAATGGTATTCTATATTGGCGAAAATTAAGGTCCAAAGAAACAAGTATTTCTGAAACTGATTCATTACCGAAAACAACTGAAGATATTCTCAGAGTGTCAAGTTATTCAAAGGAGTATGTGTACTAAGCCATAATATTCATTTGTAATTGTGTGAATATTTAAAGTGATTACTTAATTATCTGTTCAATGCAAATAAATAATCGACAATTTTTTAATGTTACTTTAAAAATAATTCGTAATTTTCTATTTGTTAAAAATATTTTCAATGTTGGGCAATATAAATTTCTATTGCAAGTCCTTGTAAAATCACTAATTTAGAGTAATAAAATTCAATATGTTTATCAGTGAATCATTACAGTTTTCGGTTTTTCATTATATCGACACCTTTAAGATTTTACTTCTTCTTCTGTTTCTTTAGCGTATTTCCCATGTAGGGACGGGGCCCGTTGCTTTTGAGAGTTGCCTCCACTTGGCTCTATCAAGGGCGTCTTTGGTTTTTAGTCCAAAACTTATCAAATTATGACGTCCATCCATCGCAGTTTCGGACTTCCTATCGAACGCTTTCCATCCACTCTCACGGCAATGGACTTTTTTGATGGTTGGTGTTCGGTGCGCGGATAACGTGGCCGTACCATTGTAGTCTTAAAGTTTATCTATTATTGACACTACGCCAAACTGTTTCCTTATTTCTTCGTTCCGGACATGATCCTTTAAGGTTTTTCCTACTGTACATCGGAGCTTCTTTGTCTCCATCGCGGCAACTTTACGTTCTTCATATTTTGATATCGGCCAACATTCAGCACCGTAGAACTTTTTAGATCTTACATTTTAAATAATAGAAAACAAGTCTTAAAAATACAAAAGAAGGTTTTGTCATTAGCCAAAATCAACTTGAATTATTACTGCTGCAACTTGTTAGAAGCTAAAGAATGCCTAATCATTTTTTGTAAATTTTGTCCTTTATCAATCTTTCGAATATTATCTATTGGTGGATACGTGAGCGCTCATGTATTTAACAAAATTCATTTTACCATTAATAGTTAGAACAAAACGGATAGACGGATTCGTTAACCGAATGCAGCCATGTATTTATTAGGTAGATCCGTTATGGTTAAAAATGAGATGAGACACAAATATGAACTTTAAATTTAATGATCAAGCTTTTTTACATAAAAAAAACTTTAATGACACAGAAAGAATAACATCCCGAGCACAAGCGGCCAAAATAAGTATACTCGCTCCGTGGCGAAAAATTTCTGAGATGGTATTTATTTGTCAGTAAAAAGCTCGGAGTATATCCGTTGCTCTCACATGCGATATTTGAACATGTACTTTGAGAAAACGTTTTCATAAAGGTTTTATAATAACATTTTAAATATCACTAGAAACACATGTTACAGGTAAATATAGCATGATATTTTGGGATGTGTGATTATTATTTATGTTTCAACAGGACATAAAAGCATTGCTTAATTGGCTGGTTCACTGCAGAAAAAAAGAAAATATAATAAAAGTATCACAAATACGTGCTGCTGCACACTGTTGACTATCCAAGTCTATTCCACAGAGATACAACTCGCCGATCAAATTGAACAGCTGATGATTTTCTTATCCTTTCACGTCACAGGGTTAAACCATGGCCTTGAAGGATATTGGATGAGCGCAAATGAAGGCAATCTCGAAGTGGATGATCCGATTCATTAAAAATTTGCCATACCATACTCATATCGATGTTCCGGCGAGTCCACGTAACAGTCTCTAAGTGCTTTTAATCGATCAGGATATGACAAAAATTTCAGTTGCGGTGCTAGCTTGGTAGCTCCATGAAGTACCCTCTCGAAACTTAGTTCTTTTGTGATTGATTTACGATATCGGAATGTAAGCAAAGTTATTTTCTTGAATAGAAACACCCAGTGTAGCTTTGTCGTGCTTTGGCTTCTTGACCAAAAACCTTACGTCAAGACAATGTTAGGTCACAAACTTGTGCGTAATAAGTTACGACACCGAACTAGCTGCTAATTTATTTATTTTTATGAGTGGACTTTTAAAAATTTAAAATACACACAAGAATTTTTAATACTGCCAATAGAAAGCACAAGTACAGAACAAGGGAAACCTCGTCGGATTAGTATTAACATGTGATTGGGCTTGTATAATTTTTCACTTCAAAGTAAATTCACTAATGATTTTCATATTTGATAAATCAACCGATGATTTATCTAAAATTATCTCACAAGTTGCTGTAATGTTCGTTAGATACATTATATTAATTTTGTAAAAAATTAATATAAAAAATTTGTAAAGAATTTCTTGAATTAATTTTGCCCACTGCGTTTCTTGATGATAATTAAAAAAT
The DNA here is from genome assembly GCA_012934845.2 of Pomphorhynchus laevis. Taxonomy (NCBI): domain Eukaryota; kingdom Metazoa; phylum Acanthocephala; class Palaeacanthocephala; order Echinorhynchida; family Pomphorhynchidae; genus Pomphorhynchus; species Pomphorhynchus laevis. Next base: position 19,014 of record WNNJ02000804.1, on the reverse strand, counting down.
TATACTTTATGGCCTAAAGGAAAAATTATTTGACCTAATCTGAGGATTATGTTTGCAAGCCTCGGACAATTAAGCAAAGTGTCGGAATTGCCTTAGTTCACAATGTCACACAGTCAATCGAAACGGCCAGTGAGTACTTCATTCTACTGATGAGTGTAACCGGGCACTCAATTTTTTCGATGCTAAAGTGGTCGTCTAGAAGTGACATGGTGACTGAAAGTCGTGAATCAAAGTCCAGTCTAACAAACAACACCATTTTGTATAAATGCTGTGTTTCGAAAGAAATTCTGGACTGTTGTCTACTCAGCACATTCATGCATCACCATTATAAATGCATATACATTATGGATCCAACGAGTGCAGCGACAATTCAGCGACAATATCTGCCTAGTGTTTAAGGATAGTTCGCACAGCAATTCGATCTGATTAAGAGCGTAAGCCTCAGACAATTAAGCAAAGTGTCGGAAACGCCTTTATTCACAATGTCACACAGGCAACCGAAACGACCAGTGAGTACTTCATTCTACTGATGAGTGTTGCCGGGTACTCATTAGTCATCTAGAAGTGACATGGTGACTGAAAGTCGTGAATCGAAGTTCAGTCTATCAAGCAACACAATTTAGTATAAATGCCGTATTTCGTAAGAAATTCTGGACCGTTGTTTACTCAGCACATCTGTGCACTACTATTATACCTGCCGTATCCATTAAGGATCCAACGAGTGCAGCGACAATTTCAGCAACAACCTCTGCCTAGTGTTTAAGGATGATCCGCACAGCAATTCGATCTGGTAAAGAGCGTCATCCTCAGTCAATTAAGCAAAGTGTAATTAAATATTGGATCATTTCGTATTCTTCGCTACGACAACAAAAAATCTACGGAATTAAATTAAATTTGTAATTAAAGTATTTGTAATTAAAGTTGATTTAGTTTATTGTTAATTTATTATTGGTAATTTAGCTTATTGTATATCTAATTTAATAAGAACAAATGCAGGAAATTTTCATTTTATTTTAATGCCGACATATTCAAATGCTAAATTAAAATCTAAGTTTTTTGAATGACAAAATTCTGTTTATAGTCAATCAGACAATCGTAAAGGAAGAATCAGCGCTGATAGTCTCAATGATGAGGGTGTTGACTTAGATTTTCCTTATTCAAAAGTGAGTAAATAATTGCCTAAAAGTAAAATTTAATTAAATTACCAATTATCAATTATTTCGTCCAACATTTCATAATTATTTACAAATCCAATTATTAACTTACTGCACATGATGTTTGTACTACAGGCGATATTATAATCTAAATCTATAAAGTACTTTAGCTTGTTCACTTGTTCAACTTTTGAACAATTTGTGTTTATACATACAAAGATTTTATATTATATTCTAAAATAAAAAATATATTTATATTTTTTCATATTTTATATTTTTTATAGATTGTAAATCAATATATTCACTAGAGACAAAGTATGAAAACATCATCGTAATGGTGACATCTTAATCAGTTTTCAGTGTTGAAACGTTAATAATGATACTCAATATGTAATACATAATATATAAGATAATATATATAATATAATTATATATTAAATCATTTTTGCACTTATCTCGTTGCTTTTTCATTTCTATTTTTTGGATTAAATATGATTTACATTTACAAGTGCTGCATAATCACTTTTATATAATTCTGTAATAATTAAATTTTCATAATATTAAAATTTTATAATATTTTCATAATATTTTATGTAAATTTTCAAAAATTTACATAAAATATTTTTTTACAAATCAATTATAAATTATTGCATATCTTTTTTATAAATCAATTCTACAAATATACAAGTAAAGTTGTATTATATATTATATACTATATATAATATACTACAATATATTATATAGTATGTATTTTATATTATATAATATTATATTATATACTATTTTCATGTAGGTAGTACACTAATATATAATGCATGTATAATTATACTATACATGGATGGAATTTTGTATGTTTTGTTAACGATCCATGAATTACTTTCTAAGTAATTGACGACAACTGTCATTAAGTTTTTTAAGTTATAAAATTGGCGTTTTTTAATCTATCATAAAGAACACTTTCTTTACCTGTAAATATTTTAAAGAGAGAGATTTTACATATTTGATGTTTTGAAACTATTATTTTTGACTGAAAATGTATTCTCTATTTAGAATCGAAAAAACATTTGAAAATATTGGTATGGCAGTTATATATCTTACTTTTTGTATTAATTGTGAATATATACGCTTTCTTTTTATTTCAATTAAATTAATATAAGCATGCTTTTAGCTTTCATTAAATGACAGTATAATTTAATTACTGCAAATTCTATTTTTAAACTGATAAATCCGTTGTATCGAAGTAATAGAATGTAAGTAATTATATTGTAATAAAATAATTGTAATAAAATGATCGCTATTATTTAAGATTTTTGATCGCTATTTTATTAATTTTCAAGTATTAAGAAAAAATTTTAATAGGATTTTTCCAAGTAACATTTTTAGTTTCAAAAATTTTAAAATTCTTCCAGGTTTAAAAATTTTGCCAATCAAAAACTTTTTGTTTTATAATTTAAGGATAGCGGTTTTTAGTTTTAAAAATTTTAAAATTCTTCCAGGTCTAAAATTTCTGCCAATCAAAAACTTTTTGTTTTATAATTTTAGGATAGCGGATCCGAATCACCAGACCGGATACGTTCCAGTTTCAACAGTGTAGGTACTTTTATAACTTATACAATTTTATTGTTCAATTTGGTTGATTTAAAGCTTGTAGCACTTTTAACAACTCCGATTACAAGAAGGTAATGCCTTTGCTGCAATTGATTAGTCATTGTTTTTATTTAGGCGCAGATGCTGAGAAAACAAAATAAAATTCCACGAGAGCATGAAGTGTGATGTACAAATTAGAAATAAAATTCAGTCTACTTGGCATTGGTTGTGTTTTTCCGTAGCATCATTACAAATTATATATTTGTACATAATGACGTTCTAAATAGCGTTACTACTATTTAATCTACTATTTTGTATGTTTAATTTAAAAATTACACATCAGCTTTTACGTGTAATGACTTGTTTTAATTTTTCGAATATTTGGTCATTATCAATTTTTATTTTAAACGAATTATGTTATTGACTTTACTTTGAAACAAATTAAATCTTTTACACTCAAAAAGGATTTTTTTACGTGGTAAATGAGTGCGGCGTACGCTTACATGAGGAAACAAACAAAAACCTATATCATGTGTCGAGATGGTGGGAACGGAGGAGGTATTTGAATGTGACATCGAAAATTGTTACATCGAGAATTGGAACACTAGAACATAATGAATCTGGAATATTAATGTTAGGAAATCCTTGTTATTAAATACTTTCAATAGGCATAAATGATATTTTGGAAAATCTGAGTAAAATATGAATAATATTTATGAGATATAAATATTATATCTCATAAATAATATATTGTAATATAATATATTATAATATATTATATTATTATATTATAATATTTTATGAGATATGCCTAGTAATATGCCTTACTAATTTATTACTAAATTAGTAATAAATTAGTATTTATTATTACTGATTACTTATTTATCAAAACTAAACATTTAATTAATGTTTATCGAAACATTAATAAATAAAAATAATAAATAAAAAATATTAAATTAATAAAAGATAATAAATAAACAGTTAATAAATCGAAAATAAATCGAAATATAAAATATTAAGAAAAATTTAAATAATTATTTAAATATTATTTGAATTATTAATAAATAAAATATAAAAAATATTAAATTAATAAAAGATAATAAATAAACAATTAATAAATCGAAATAAAGAAATATTAAATTAGATTTGAATAGTTATTTGAAATATTATTCGAATTATTAATAAATAAAAAATAAAACATATTAAATTAATAAAAGTTAATAAATAAACAATTGATAAATCGAAAATAAATCGAAATATAAAATATTAAGAAAGATTTGAATGATTATTTGAAAAATTGTTCGAAATATTAATAAATAAATATAAAATATTTAACTAATAAAAGATAATAAATAAACAATTAATAAATCGTAGATAAATCGAAATAAAGATATATATATCATAATAATATTATATAATCATATCATAATATCTTTATATATAATATTAAAAATTACTTAAAATTTACATTCGCATCGGTTTAACTGTTCGAATTTAACTGCTAGAATAACTAGCAACAATATCAATTACTAGCAACAATATCAATTACGAGCAGCAATGTCAATTCCGAGCAGCAATGTCAATTACGAGCAGCAATATCGTGAAATTTCTTCAACAGCGTGAAATTAAAACTAAATGATTAATATAAAATTTCAGTATTTTCAAATGTCTAAAAGCATTTTGTTTCTGTATATAACAGAAATAGATCTATATATTTTGTTAATACATTACACATTACAAATATATATCAAATATTATAATAAATGCTAATAAAATATTTGTGTATCAATATGGAGCATTGGTGTATCATTAAAAACATTTACGATTTGTTATCAAAATATTCAAAACTGTTACACATTTTGCTAATAATGTCCTATAAATGTATGAATGTAAAATTAGGATAATAATGTTTTCCATAGATTTGTTAAATACCATGAAAGTTAGATTTATCTTTTATCAATACAGGCAAATAGTCTATTTAGACATAAGACTACTTTGCTACTTAAGGTGCTTTCCGAATTTAAACGATTCGGAAAGGATTTTCAAATGTAGAGGATTTTCAAATACATTACGTACTTTATTTTATGTCATCTTTATTTTACGTGTTACGGTTTCCTTATTTTAAAATTTCTTACCAGAAATATTTCATACGAATACATGGATCATTATCAAATACTACTAATAATAATTATGATATTTTAATAATTATGATATTATAATTTAAATATCTAGAAATAATCAGAGGTATTTGTCCAAGTTTGCAAGGATCGTTCAATATCTGATAAAATATATGCTGACATGTATATAATTCAGCATAATTCAGAAAATGTAAAATAAATTAATTTTTAAATTAAATTTAAATTATTTTAAGTTTTATTAAGTAGCCACGGTCAATATGTTATGTCTTGAATTATAAGAAACGAAATTTAAGATTTATACGATATGCAACTATGGATTGATTCCATCTTTTATCAAATATCGCATCTAAGCAACTATATAACTTATATATGAATATAAAATGTGTGTTCTTGACAGTCATACAGTCTTAATAATCAAGTACTCACTTAGATAGTCGTTTCGATTGAGTATCATTATTTTTTGAATGTTTCTACATTTATCAATTTTCTCGATTGAGACTTGTTCTCGTTTAATGATATCCTCGATTCTAGTAGATATCCTAAAAGAACTTCTTTGGGTTAAAAACTGGACACTGATTATACTTTGCCATATTATAGTACAATTTTAGGTGCTATGATATAAAACCGCATTAATATTATAAGTTAATATCAATATTAATATTATATTAATATTAATATTTTTAATATAATAATGAAAATATTAAAAATAACGCATCTGCCTTCAATACAGATGTGTAGTGGATGTAGTCAATTTACAGCTAAATATCAATATAAAAGGCATCAAGATTTAATTCAAATGAGGAATTTTAATTATTGTAATGACAACGTAAGCTGTTACACTTTAGCAGTTTGCACTTCAGCTTCTGCTCATAAGCTTCTGCTTAGAATCCAAATTAATGACATTTATGGCACTGCGTTATATTGGTGCAAGTAAAGTTTTTTATGTAACAAACTTTGTTGAAAATTAGAAAGTTCAGTTGAATAATTAATTGTTTATCAGTTAATTGTGTTATCACAGCATAAAGTCATTCAATCAGGAAGCTTTTATTTTCAGATATTCAGATATAATAATTTTGAAATAATGTTTTTAATTAAATAATAAATAATTTGTTACAAAATTTAATTAATTACAAATTGACTTTTAAAAAACGTTCATTTTCAGTTTAAACATGACATTATAGATAAATTAGTAAACATGACTAAATTTTAATAAATTTACTAAATTTAAATTTATTCAATTTATTAAATTCATTAAATTATTGTTAATAAATTTTTTAAATTCATTTATAAATTTTAAATATGACTAATTAGTGTTCAAAATTATTTAAATTGTATTAGTTATCAAAGGATCAAAGGCTTTTAAATTCAAAGGATTACAGACTTCAGCTTGAAAGACTTAAATGCTTTCACCTTGGAACGCTTGAATGTATTCAAACTGAAACGCTTAAGGTTTTTAACTTGGAACGCTTAGGGCGTTCAACATGGAAAGCTTAAAGGATATAAACTTAAAAAGGTAAAATTTTTGAATGTAAAAGACTAATGATTTCAACTATAAGACTTAAAGGCTTTCAACTTAGAAAGCTAAAATGCTTTTGAAAAAGTTAAAAGCCTTCAACTTGGAAAGCTCACAGGCTATTAACTTAGAGAGCTAAAAAATTTTAAACTTGGAGACTTTAACTTAGTTATTTGAGTATCTTACGATATCTTAAAAATTGTACTCGTATACTTGTATGCTGCATAAGGCTTGAAAATTGTTAAAAATCTACAGTTTGAACTTCGATAATTTTATTTTCAGATATTCGATTTTATTCAATAACCACCGGTCATGCTTTGAATGCTTTGCGACTATTAAAATAACATATTCGTTATTTCAAGATTCGTGTTAGTAGTAAACATTATCACGCTAAAGACTAGATTTAATTCTAACATAATTTAATCTTAGAACTTAATATGCGAGTTCATTTAGTAGGAGTCCTCCAACTTCATTAAATGTTCTTCATTTAATGAAGAACATTAAACATTAAAACAATCGAAAATCTACTTTCAAAAGTAGATAGTAGCAATCGAAAAAAAGCAAAAATAAAAAGGGACACAAAAGTTATCTGAAAGAAATAATGAACTGCAATGAACAGAGCTAACCGATGAAATTAACAGTCCAATCAACAAATGCAACAAATCTATCAACTCTGTATGTTTAAAGGCTTTTCACTTGGGATTTCAACTAGAAAAACGGAAGGCTTTTAACTTGAAGGGCCCTAATACTTTTAACTTAAAAGGGTTAAAAGCATTCAGCTTATAGGGATTAAAGGTTTTTAATTTATAAAGATTAAAAACTTTCAACCAAAAAGTTTTAAACGCTTTAAACTTAGGAGGGTTAAAAATTATCAAGTTAGAAGGCTTAAAGGTTTTCAACTTAAAAGGTAAAAAGGCTTTCAACTTGGAAAGCTAAAAGGATATCAACTCTAAAGGGTAAAATTTTTGAACGTAGAAGCCTTGGATGATTTCAACTTGAAGGCTTTCAGTTAAAAAGATTAAAGGCTTCAACTAAGAAAGCTAAAATGTTTTCAGCTTAAAAACGTTAAAAGCTTTTAACTTGGATAGCTCAAAGACTATCAACTTAGAGAGCTTTCAACTTAAAGGCTTTTAACGTATAAAGCGGAAAGCTATCACCTTTAAGTCTTTCAAAGTGAAGGCTTAAAATCTTTCTACTTCGAAGGCTAAAAACTTTCAAACTAGAATACTTAAAGGCTTTCAATTTAGGAAGCTTAAATACTTTCAGCTGGGAAGGCTTTAAAGCTTTCACTATAGAACGCTTTAAGGCTTTTAACTTGGAAGACTTGGTCTTTTAACCTAAAAGATTAAAAAGCTTTTAACTTGGAAGACTTGGTCTTTTAACCTAAAAGATTAAAAGGCTTTTAACTTGGAAGTTTTAAAGTATTTTAACTTAAAAAGTATAAAAGCTTTCAGCTTAGACAGCTTAAAGTTCTTCAACTTGAAAACATTAAAGGCTATCAACTTAGAAGGCTTAAATCCATCAACAAAGTTAAAGCTTAAAAGCTTTAACTTAGAAGGCTTGATGGCTTTCAACTTAAAAGACTTAAAGATTTTAAACTTACAACACCAAGATTATTTCAACTTAGAAAGCTGAAAGGCTTTCAATATGGGAAAATTGAAGGCTATTAAACTAGAAGGCTTAAATGCCATCGACAAATAAGGCTTAAAGGCTTTCAACTTTTGAAGACTTAATGACTTTTAACTTACAAAGCTTAGAATATATAAAAGTTTTCAACTCGGAAGGCTTAAAGACTTTCAATTAGGAATACTGAAAGTCTTTCAAATAGAAAAACTTAAAGGCTTAAGACTTCTAACTTGGAAGACTTAAAGGCTAAGTTAGCAAACTTAGTTTTTAAACTTACAGGATTAAAGGCTTTGAAGTTAAAAAGCTTAAATGATTTTAGCTTAGAAAGCTTAAAGGATATCAACTTAAAAGGGTAAGATTTTTGAATGTAGAAATAAGGCTCTAACGATTTCAACTTATAAGGATCAAAGGCTTTTAAATTCAAAGGATTACAGACTTCAGCTTGGAAGACTTAAATGCTTTCACCTTGGAACGCTTAAATGTATTCAAACTGAAACGCTTAAGGTTTTTAACTTGGAACGCTTAGGGCGTTCAACATGGAAAGCTTAAAGGATATAAACTTAAAAGGGTAAAATTTTTGAATGTAAAAGACTAATGATTTCAACTATAAGACTTAAAGGCTTTCAACTTAGAAAGCTAAAATGCTTTTGAAAAAGTTAAAAGCTTTCAACTTGGAAAGCTCACAGGCTATTAACTTAGAGAGCTTAAAAACTTTAAACTTGGAGACTTTAACTTACAGGCTTTTAACTTAGAAAGCTGAAAGCGATTACCTTAAAAACTTTCAAAATTTAAGGATTTAAGTCTTTCGACTTTGAAGGCTTATTTCAAATTAGAAAGCTTGAAAACTTTCAACCCAGAATGCTTAAATGCGTTCAGCTTAGAAAGCTTAAAGCCTATCAACTTAGAAAGTTCAAAGGCTTTCAAAATGAAAGGCTTACAGGCTTTAGCTTGGAAAACTAAAGTTGAAATGCTTTAGTCCTTCCAAGTTGAAATGCTTTCAACTTGGAACACTTAAAGGCTTTCAACTTTAAACGCTTAAATGCTTTTAACTTGGAACGCTTAAATGCTTTTAACTTAGAACGCTTAAAGGCTTTTAACTTAGAAAGCTTAGGGCGTTCAACATGGAAAGCTTGAAATATATCAACTTAGAAGGCTCTAAGACTTACAACTTAAAAGGCTCAAAGGCTTTCAACTTTGAAGCCTACAGGCCATTATACTTTGAAGGCTTAAAAGCTTCCTATTTTAAGGGCTCAAAAGTTTTCAACCTAGATAGATTACAGACTTTCAACTTGGAAAAATCTAAGGTTTTAATTTTAGAGTGCTTAAATGTTTTCAACCTATAATGCTTAAAGGTTTTCAACTTAGAAAGTAAAAAGACATGTAACTTAAAAGGTTTTACTTCTTTCAAATTCGAAAATTCAAATTCTTTCAACTTAGAGAAAGAAGAAAAGTAATTTATTTTGAGTGGCAAATGCATGCCAACGACGCGCTTTCAAGCCTACTTATAATAATTTCGCAGAAGAATTCAGTCCGTTCGTTCATCTTTCTCGTTCAGTTCGTTCGTTTAGTTTGTTCAGTCTGTTCGTTCAGTCCGTTTGCTTAGTCTTCTCGTTCAGTCTCTTCGTTCGGACCGTTCGTGCATACTGTTCGATTAGTCCGTTCGTTAGTCCGTTCGTAAGTTCGTTCAGTTCGTTCGTTCCGTCCAATACATAAATTTTTCTTCTTTATACTACTTTCCTCCTTTCTCAACACGGCTTTGGGATTGGCCATGCCGGAGTTAGAGGTCTTTATAGTTTTTACTTTGGATTCTTAAAGGCTGTCAAATTGGAAAGTTTTAAATTTTTCAACTTAGAAGCTTAAATGCTTCTGAGTCGAAAATTACTTTAAGGCAATCAACGTCGAAATCGTTATTCTTTTTTAAAATTTGAATAGAAAATTAATTTATGTATTTAATAAGCTTAAGCGATTAGTTGTATTAATCCGCGTAATAATCTGAGATAATTAATCTTAATAATTATTATTTCTTATTAGTTAATCTTATCGCTTTGGGATAAGATTATAACATATTATCTGTTATTTAGATCCAGAGTAAAATGATTTTTTATTTAAAATATAAATATACCAACTTTGTAAATTTTTTATAAAATTAAAATTTTATACATATTTCAATTTACAAAGATATTTTAAATCTTGTAGTTTGATGATTTTGATATGTCTAATATTATTGATTTATTATTTATATTAAATTTTTTGGTTTCACTATTTGTTTAGTTGACTAGTGCCGAATTCTAAGTATAAATCATATATTCAACATTTGTTATTATAAAATATTCTACTCGTCAATATATCTGACTTACAAAATGTTCCGATGTTTATTTATGACCAATGTTTCCAAAGATAACGATTGAATTTACACATCTAAAAATTGATATTTACCTATAATATCGTAAAGCATGTGTTTTAGTATTAAATACATTTTAATTGCTAATTTAGCACTACATGCTACATGTTTATAATTTAATGATTAATTGCTTCCAAAAATGTTTTGACAGTTGCGCTTTATCATTTAAATGACATTTTTGATCCATGTTTAACTAAGACAATGATGAACTTCTAATAAATTCGAAAGAAAATAACTAAAACTCACATGTTTTAAATTGTTCACATACATCTTCATTGTCAACCACGTTGCTGGCATATCGACATACTGACGGGTCGGTGGCATGCTAGTATAGCAGGTGTGTAAAAATGCGCAGATTTCACATAAATACTATAATGTCATCTGAATAATCATTGAATTGACATACCAAGAGCGCTGCGTATTTATATAAAAATATAAAAACTATTTAAATGTGTTCAAACATATGTGTTTCCACTTATAAGAAGCAATATAACGATTATTTTCAGCGACAAATTATTTAATCGATTGTTTTATCGTAAAAGAAACAAAAGCTTGAAAATTTCTGTGATCAGCATCAGTTTTGCAAGTACTCATTTTTATTTGCTTCTTACAATTTTATTTTTTCTCAAGTTCAAACAGAATCGAACTTTTGATATGTCATAAAAAGAATTTATAGGCAAAATATTTTTTCAACAAAGACATTTGGTCACGATGAAGTTAATTATCGGCTTTTAGTAGTCTTTAAATTTAAATAGTTTTTAAAATTTTTTTTATATTTGAATGATTATTGCTGTAGGGTTTGTGTAACTTGAACTGTATTTTAATATTTAAAAATATTATTTATGCAAATTTAAAAAACATTTATGTGTTAATTAATTCATAAAGTATATCATAAATTATTAAAGCAAACTGTTAAAATTACATTAAGAAAAATGCATTAAGATTATCATCAAATTTGATTAATCGATTCATTTTTTAAATAAGTACTTTTAACATTCGTGGATTAATTGATTCATTTTTCATTTATAATTAGTACCTTTGACATTTACAAAATACTAGAATTGGCATAAGTTGTGAACTGGTATATACTTTTATTCAAAATTACATTAAAATATACTGCAGTAAAATTATGATCATATTTCATTTATCGATTCACTTTTAAATAAGACTACTTTTTCCATTTCAAAATACAAAAGCATAATTTGTGGTAAACGTTTGAACGCAGAATCATTCTTAACAGAATAAAGGCAATCAATATTTTAGAAAAATAATATTTTTTAATATTAAAATAATATTTTTAATATTAAAATAGATAATGAGATAGTAGAAAAATAATATTTTTTAAATATATTTTTAAAATATATTTTCAAATAATAGATAATAAGATAGTGCACATTGCTCTCAGTCGAAAACTTTTCTTGCTATCTACTAAGTTAACATTTAACAATATTTGCTCCACCACAATATTAAATTATTAAATGTTTAATTAACTTTTTTTAGATTTCAAATTTCAAAAATATATTTTTAATATAAGCATTAAAGTTATTTATCATAAATTGCTCATTGCTTAAATATATTTTTGCTCATATATTTTTATTGGTTATATATTTTAAAGCAACATGAGCATTAAATGGAATTTTACATTTGATATTTAAATAGCACAAATTGTTTGCGTAATCAAAAAATAAGCGAATTCAATCACGCAATATACAACAACGGTTGATAGATATACGATATAATATTTTGTTATTTACCGTAATCTTTTATGTTCTAAATAAAATTAAGAAATACCCAAGTAAAAGTATGATCAAATTTCATTAATCGATTTATTTTTAAAAATAAAATATTTTTTAATACAAAAATTCAAGTGATAAAAATTTCTGTAAACTTGTTTGCTTTGTATAAGTAATACAATATTATTATTGTATAAGTAATACAATATTATTATTGTATAAGTAATACAATATTAAGTAATACTGAAGTTAGATTAATATCAAATTTCACCGAACAATTCATTTAAAAAATGGATAGATTTAAAAAATGTAAAACTAACATTTACAAAATAATAAAATTTAATTAACAAACGTTGTAGTAAACTAAAGTTTGCTTTTATTCCGAGTTACATTAAGAAAGATTGCAGTTAGATTATTATCAAATATCATTAATCGATTCATTTTAAAATAAAATTACTTTTTAAGATGTCCAAAATACAAAAGCAGAATTTGTGGTACACGCGTTTATACTTACATATAATAAAATGCTGTAGTTAGATTATTATCAAATTTCATTAATCGAATCATTTAAGAAAAATCGTTTACCGATGTAAAATTTATAATTTTTTACTAGCTAAATAAGTTTCAGCTAGAGTTCAAATTTAAAAATATCAGGTTGCTTCATTTTTAAATTATTTAATGATCAAATATATTCACCATTTATATATTAATTTGTTTCTTTGGCATTTTTATCCACTCGAGAAAAGAGAGAAATGCGTATCTGTTTTATTGACATTTCGATCCTTCTCGAAATTAAGTCTAAAATGCAGTATTACAGCTTTTATACACTATCTAGTCACTAAACATGGAAGAATCACACTTAATTCCTTTGATCTCAGTCCATTAAGTCGTGTTGAAGTTTTAAATTGTAATTTGACTTGTTTCCGTCCATCAGTATTTCCATTTTAGGAATGTGCAGCGAATCGAATCGCTGCAGATTCATAAAACGGAAATACTGATGGACGGAAACAAGTCAAATTACAATTTTAAACTTCAGAATTAATATTAATGTATTAATATTAGCATTAGTATATAAATATTATTAACGAGTATTTTTAATTTTACAATTTCTTTATTTGCAAGCTTTTGACGGTTTGTCTTTTTCAAGCATATACTGGATTGTTAGAATTACAAACGCTAGTGATTTCTTCCGTGTATGAATTATCCGCTGCTTTCGGTGTATATACGTATTTCATTCGTATATAAAGGTTTTTTTTGTAATTCTAACAATTCAGTATATGCTTGAAAAGGACAAACAGTCGAAAACTTGCACATATAGAAATTGCAAAATTTAAAAATACTCGAATCTATAATTTTATTTTCACAAAAATGAAACAAATTGAAATGTGTCGTCAATTAAGTGATTGTTTTTTGGAATTAATTGCTACAATTCAGCCTTAAACGTATTGATTATCCTTAGTATTGTATTCGACAATAATTTTTTAAATTATAGTTCATTTAATATTAATCTACAGTTTTATAAATAAAACTGCAATTTATGTGAATTAATTGAGAAATAAATGTTAATTGCTTATTATTGTCAAATAAAATTATAGTTTACTAAAAACCGGTGCACATCTTACTAAAATTTTTAATGGTGGGAGGTCTTTAAACTGAATTAATTAAATATCTTGCAAATAAGAGTACAGACAAGTTTACAGACAGAGTAGATAAATCTAAATGACAGGTTATCAAATTATATCTTTTTCTTACCTACCCATACCAACATAGCAGGCATAATCGAAAGACACTGTAAAAATGGAGATAGTCTCGTTTCTAGCTTATAATTGATACAAATTCCGTTGTTCCGATAACAGAATCGTTTAAAAGCATCATCGGAAGTTCACTGCACTATGTTTGCAACTGTTTAAGGATTGTAAGCCGTATTACATTATTGCATTATTAAAAGCATTTTTTATTTTTATTAATTTATCAATAATTTCATTATTGATATTACCAATAACATTTTTCATTGTTATTTTTTGATTGCTTCACGTTTCTAGGTTTCTTAATTTTCTCGATTATGAAATTTCACTGTTAAATATTTGCTATCAATGACTCACATTAATTTCACATAGTACAACAAATTTAAAAGCTCAATATTAAACAAAAATATAATAAAATATAAAATGTAAATAAGTAAAGAATTTGTGTACTAATCACAAAACAAGGATCTGATACGATACGAGTAAATTTTAATTAAACAAGATTTTCCAAATTGATATTAAATAATTATCATCCACCGTAGTGAACAGTTTTGCAACATTACAAATTAAAAGGTTCCAAGAAAATTTCAAGTTGCCAACAAAAATTATAAAATTTATAGTTTATATTTGGCTTATTAGCAATCAAAATAGATGTATTTACCAGAATCAGCATTCAGATGGTGAATCATTTTGATTTTTTATCAAACGGCTCTTTATGGAGTCAGAATCAACATTTGTAGAAGATGTATAAAGACAACAAATGATCAAATAGTGGCTATATATTTCAAATTACAATAAATCAATTTGCCAATATGGAATAAGATAATCATCTGTTGTATTAAATTGTTTTATATTATCAAATTAACCTTCAATAGTAATTAATACTGCATCGATTGTTGTTAATTATTGAATATATAATATAATTACATATTATATGACTGCTGATGTGATCAAGAGATCATTGAATAGAAGCTAAAAATCCTTTAATTATTAAGCTGGTACCTATTAACAATTAGTTTCTTCGTGGAGCGGCCCAGGCAATATATGGTCGACATTCGTCGATCAACGGCTAAATAGTTGGCCGGCTTGCATCAGCTGTAGAGATAGTCATTTCATAGACTATCTCAGATCCCCCAATGACTCCAACAGCAGATTGGACAATGAACGAAAAGGCGGAATAAAGTCACGAAGGCCTGCTTCCTTACAGTAGCGATGTTGGATCATCAAAGGTTATCGAGAATGGGAGATATCCGAACAAACCAAAGCAATGAAAATGACTAGCTAAAAATTACAAAATATAAATTAAGTGCCAAGAACAATGGCCAGCTCACCACTGACCGGAGGAGTTTTCATTGTCGGGTGCTGTGTGACCAGGCAGTTGTACAGAGACAGCGAAAGAGGCATCAACATCCGAAGCGGAATAGCCTTGATGTAGTAACGTGGAATGTCATCTTGCTGCCGGGGAAGGAATCATAATTAGTTGAAGAGATGGTTCGCTTCGGTCTAGAAATAGTCGGAGGCACTTATCTTCACTATTCTGGAATTGGAACTAAACTTTTGGATCAAGGTTAAACCTTTAACTATAACTGAGTTACCAACTGAAATAGACGGCATGCGGGTGTAAAGATACCTACAAGTCCCCTGTTGATTTTGCTAGATCACCCAAGGTGATTTCGTAAGAGAAGCTAGCTACTATATCATTTCTTCATTACTTCCAGAATTCATGAAGTAATGAAGGATAATACAGTAACTGTTTTCTACTGCGAAATCAATGTGTGTGAAATAACTTAATTGATAAATTATTATTAAATATTATATTATACTAAATATTATTAAAAATATTGTTTCTAAACATTATTTGGTTGTTTAATATTATTGTTATAACGTCTTATTCCATATTAATTTAAGAATTCTATTAAATTTATGTATAATAATATGAATATTATATTATTTATCATAAAAAAGGTTTATGTATTAACGAATACATTACAAAAACACGAAGAAATATATTATAAAAGAAGATTCAAAGCAAAATCAAAATAGATATAATTGTGCTAAAATGTTGAAAGTTTATTAGCTTCAACTATATAGAAAAATATGTACCTCAATTATGGTTAGTAAAGATATAAATATTTCGTTTTGATAATCTTTGATAATATTTCGTTTCGATTTTAAATAATCTCGTTTTGAGATATTAATATAAATACTTGATATAATTTTATTTACATTCAATTAAAATTAGAGTTAGACTGCATTCAATTTAATTATTAGAATTACCTTTTAAATCATCATTCGGCTTAACGACGACTTATAAAAAATGTCAACATACTTGAATCAAAATGCTTAATTCATAATAATATAATTGAAAATTGATATTATTATTACTGTGAAATATCCATCGATATTATATAATATTAAAGGTATTCTCGTAAATACCTTTAATATTCATTCTACCGTAAATTGTATTAAATTATACAATATTAATGCTTCCGGCCATTTAATGTTACGAGCAAAAAGAAAAATAATGAATTATTAAACATAAAATATATTAATATAATTTATTAGTTATTATAGTATATTAGTATACCTTAGTGTTATTTAAAATCTTTTGATCTCATTTTAAAACATGATATTAAGTCTTATTATAAAGTATGGATTATTTATTATCAATTTAATTTTAATTAATATAGATTAAGATAACTAATTAATTTCATTTTTATACATATATGAATCATTTAAATACGATATTATTAAAATATCATGCCATAATATTTGTAATATATATTTTAATATAAATAATATACCTTAAGATATCATAATATAAATAAATCGTAATGTTTATATCATATATGTTTACGATATTTTAATTATAATTATTTTTATAGATATTTTTATAATTATAATATCGTGTATAAAATGAGATATAAAGTATGGTCAGCAATAATCTTGTTTGTCAGCATCAGATACGATTGTTTATATTATTATACAATGAACAAACGAATTTGAAGTCACATTTTCAATATAGAACCTACACTACAACGTTAATGTAGTGTAGGACCTACACTACAAACACTCATAACTGAGTGTTTGTTCTAACACTCAGTTATGAAAATTACGACTGTCGATATTAAACAAATAAATTTATTTAGTAAATTAGCACTTAATTTATAAATGATTATAATTCATTTAAACATGATGATAGTGCACACAAAATATAAACTATAAATTTTAGTATATAACTAATTTGAGATTAAAACTTGACTGGTAAATACATCTACTTTGATTGCTAATAAGCAAAATATAAACTATAAATTTTATAATTTTTGTTGCCAACTTGAAATACATCTATTTTGATTGCTAATAAGCAAAATATAAACTATAAATTTTATAATTTTTGTTGCCAACTTGAAATACATCTATTTTGATTGCTAATAAGCAAAATATAAACTATAAATTTTATAATTTTTGTTGCCAACTTGAAATTTTATTGGAAGCTTTTAATTTGTAATGTCGCAAAACTGTTCACTACGGTTGATGATAATTATTTAATATTAATGTGGAAAATAAGCGACATATAAACTAAAATTTTTAATGTAGTGTTCTCATTTTGTAAGCTTTTAGCAAGTTTACTTTGAATGTAAATGTTTTCACCACCACTACCTGTTCTCTAAGTTTTTAATTATTCATTAACTAGATACCTTTTGTTTTCTATACTTTGAGTTACCAATTGTTTTCTATATATAAATGTATTGTTTCAAATAAAGTTACAAGTTTTAAAATTACATATTTCATTTTGAATATTTCGCCTATCAAGATAGAACTTACACCATAATAGAGTTATTGCATCAAGTTATGAAAATTAAAATTGTCGATGATGAACAAATAATTTTTGGTAATAAATCATCACTTAATTTATAAACATAATGATAGTGCACACTAAACCCCTAATCTCCTTCAATTTTACATTAGATAGTTTTACTGGAACTAAGAAATAATATTTTCTTCTTCGTCCCAGTTAGACAATCTAATAAGCATGATGACTCTCGATTGAATTCTTGCCAGCTGTTAATATAATCATTTTATCACAATTGAAAATACTGATCACAAACTATTTTGTTATCTTGCCATCGTCATGCTATACATTTAAATATATTTCACAAGCATAGAATCCCCTGTTCCCTACCAAAGATTCGCCTTGTTTTCACTTGCAAAATTTTATTTTTAACCGTATTTTTGATAATTAACTTCGTTCAGTAGTCATATCAGTCAAATGTAGCCATATGATATTTAATTAAATAGATTAAAATATATCAGATCAACTAACTTCGTTTACGTATTTTATACTATAAATTATAAAAAATGACAAATAAAATAAATATTTATAAATAATAAATAATTATATAAGATGTTATATAGTTTATATTTATATAAAGTTAAAATTTGAAATATACATGTTTTTATGAGTTAACTGATAAATAATAAACGACGTATGAGAATAAGGTTATTTGCTTAGATTGTGTAATTGAAGTTACGTACCATATGGATATCCAACTGCCCATAATACTGATCACAAACTATTTTGTTATCTTGCAATCGTCATGTTATATAATTAAAGATATTTCATAAGCATACAACCTTCATTTCCCTACCAAATATTTATCAGTTACATCACATAATTAATTTTATTTTTATCCGAATATTTTGATAATTAAAAGCTGTAGCGAGACAATTGTATTTTTAATTTTAAAAATTCAATTTAGTTTATATAAAATGAGATATAAATCAATATAATAAAAATGTAATGAAATTTTACTTTCATATCATGCAACGAATAATGATGATTATGTCTGGTCAGCAATTTAAAACGAAACCGCTAGGCGTGTTTAATCGAACACGAAAGAGTTAAAATGAATGTTAGAGAAGGTTTTGTTTATTTTTTCAGATATTCGCTCTAATTCTTTGTAGATTTATCTTATTTTTTTGAAAATAGGAAGTAGTTTATATTTTTAAGAATAAAATGTAGAAATTATTTGGAATATTTGTTTAGAAATCATATTTGTTTAGAAAGCTTGTTTAAAAATCATCTAAACGAGAATATAATATATATATATATATAT